>VDFB02324231.1:0-117577 GCA_007258455.2 Sequoia sempervirens
ATACCTTCCATATCAAGAAGAATTAGGAAGAAGAAGAGGTAGCCCTCATAGAATCTTGTCCACAATGCCACAAGAAGAGGATCAATTGCAAATGCAAAAAAATAGTTAGCATCTTTGAAGTCAAGCAAGGGAAACCAGATTTTCACATCCTAGAAGATGAAGAAGGCCAAGTGTTTTATATTGCTCTATACAAGCCATGGAAACCAAGACAAGGTATGCTTCAAGATCTCTTTATCTACAATATATCATTTACAGTTAGTAATTCAAACTTCTCAAATTGCAACCCTCAACCCTACACTAATGTACAAAATCCACTATGGCCAATGACCCAAGCCTCCAATTGGACTCAACAACAACAAGGAATGTGGCTACCACAACATTACCAACATCAAAACTACAATCTTCAATGGCCATCACAGTGGAGCAGAGGTCAACAATGGAAAAACCAAAACACAAACTACTTGCAGCCCCAATAGCCCTTGCAACCACGACAACCTACCATAATGCCAAATCCAGTCATGGTTGCACCATTGCAACCAAGAGCACCTCAAATGTCAACACAACCCAAACAATAAGCCTATTCAACAAGCTTATACTAATGACACCATTCAATACCCTACCTATGAGGTTGAAGTGAGTGATGTCCACCTTTGTTTAGGAAAAATGCTAGTTGGCCCTTCATCTCCTCACATCACATAAGTGATTGATGAGGAACTCTCAATAGAAACTATGGAAAAACAATCCAAGGAACTTTTAAAAAATTAGGTTAAACCAACATAAGTCCAAAACCACCATTCCCTAAAAGACTAACTATATAAAAACATCATTTTAAAGTTGAATCTGACCTAGTAGGAAAACTAAGAGATGTTTGCATAAAAATACCCTTGATACAAGCAATTAAGAAAGTTTCAGTGTATACAAATACAATGAGAGTTATTCCTTAAAAGGCCAAGTAGAAAATGGAAGGACCCTTAGGTTGTGCATGTTTTAGGATAACTTGTTGATATCATGTTAGAAAACATAGTTGTCCCTAAATATGTAGACCCTAGGAGCTTTGTGGTAGATGTCAAATTAATGAAATTATCATCAAAAACATCTTAATTGACCTAGGATAAGCCATAAATGTGATGATAAAGCAAACCATGAAGCAACTACAGTTAATGGAGCTCCAACCTACACCTACTATTTTATAATTAGCAGATAGGTCGATCGTAAAACTAAAGGGAATTATACAAGACTTGGTTATCACATTGGACTCATGGGAATACCCTACAAACTTTATGGTGTTGCAACCTAAAGAAAACCTTGCAGGATACCCTTTAATCTTAGGGAGACCTTGGTTGGTTACTAAAGATACATTCATTTGTTGTGGGTTTGTTAATATGATCATTTCCAATGGAAATATGACCAAAAAAATAGACTTTTACCCACCTACTCAACCACATACAAATTTGGACCAAATTATATGGCCTACCCTAGATGAGGATGATCTATATCCATTGAAAACATTAATTACCATTGAATGTAGTCCAATGTTGCACACAAAAGATGAAGATGAATTACTTGCAAAAATAATGTAAAACTCTTGTGGTAGGGACCCACAACAATACAATTGTCTAACATGCTTGCATGACCCTTTGCAAAACATAATCTCTGCCAATGCATCTGAATTTATTTCCCAAATTTTCCATACATTACTACCCCATAACTGCAACCCCAATTTACCAAGCCTTGAAATTACCTTCCTTAAGACATCAACCTTGACCATCAAAATTACATTGGGTAGGACATTAAATTTCAACAGTCAATTAATAGTTGCACAACAATCTTCACTATTAACCATGTTGCAAACACACACAACCACATTCACATGGGACTATCATGACATGATAGGAATATATCCCAACGTATGCATGCACATAATTTATATTAATGAAGGCTATAGACTTGTGAGGCAACCTCAAAGAAGAATGAACCCAGTTGTACATGACATAGTCAAGGCAGAATTACAAAAGCTACTAGATACAAGATTCATTTATCTAATATCTAATAGCCAATGCCTCATTAGTGATTGTACCAAAAAAAGGAGGAAAATGGAGGGTGTGTTTTGATTATAGAGAATTGAATACAACAACCAAAAGAGACCACTTCCCCCTTTTATTTATCAAGTGTTGGATTCATTAGCAAGGGAATAATATTTTACATTCTTAGATGGGTTCAGTGGGTACAATTAGATCAAAATAGCTCCAGAGGACCAAGACAAGACAGCCTTTACTTTCCAATGGGATACATATGCATATTTTGTCTTACCATTTGGGTTATGCAATACTTCTGCCATATTTCAAAGTGTAGTCTTAAGTATATTCTTAGATTTTTCTCATGATTCCATGGAAATTTACATGAATGAATTTACAACCTATGGAAATACTCATGAAGAAGCACTGACTAATTTGAACAAAGTGTTGCAAAGATGTCAAGATCACAACCTTTCCTTGAGTCATGAACAATGCTTAATGATGATGACTAGGAGTAGTCTTGGGACACTTTGTGTCCAGCAAGGGAATACAAGTAGACCCAACCAAGTTTGAAGTGATCACCTTGCCTATTCCTTAGAACCAAAAATATGTTAGAAGATCTCTTGGTCATCTTGGTTACTATAGGAGGTTTATTCAATATTTTAGTAAGATTGCAACACCATTATTTGTTCTCCTATCTAAAGATGTGGAATTTGACTGGAACCTTGCCTGTCAAAATGCCTTTGAATCCTTAACTAAGACTCAAATTTGAGATGACTAAACTATAAAATACCTTTTCATATACACAATGATGCATCTAATTGTGCAATAGGATTTGTCTTAGGACAAAAAAAAAAGGGAACTTAGAATATGCTATATATTATATCAACAAAAATATTCAAGGTGTGGAGCTCAATTATACAATCACTGAAAACGAAATGTTGGTAGTGGTCTATGCTATCAATAATTTCAAACACTCATCACAGGATACTCTATATTCATTTACACAGACCATACAACAATCAGATATCTGATGAATAAACCAATGGTTGTAGGTAGACTTGTCAGATGGTTATTGCTACTCCAAGAATTTGATATTACAATTCTTGACAAACTAAGAAAGGTTAATGTAGTAGTAGTATTTATCTCAAGACTTCTAATAAAATCAATAAAGGATATTGTGGATGATTCCTTTCCTGATGAAGACTTATTTTCCCTCTCTATGCATACACCTTGGTATATAAACATATCCAATTATCTAGTTGTAGGGAAAACCCCACCACATCTCTCACCATAGGAAAAGAGACATCTAGTTGAGAGAAGTTTTCCTTATTCATAGGTAGCTAGATATATATTTTATACAAGGATTGATAATATAATGAGAAGCTGCATCAAAGAGGATGAAGTCTATGACATTTTGAAGGCATGTCATGATGAAACTTATAAAGGACATTTTGTAGATAAAGGACAACTCTCAAAATCTTGAACACTGGTTACTATTGGCCCACACTTCACAAGGATGTAGTCAAGTACACAAGAAGGTGTGACAAATGTCAAATGATGGGACGCCCTACTAAGACAAATGAGATGGCACTTCAGCCACAACTAGTCATTGCACCATTTGACAACTAGGGACTAGATTTTATTGGTCCTATAGATCCAACATCAAACAACAAGGAATACATCTTGGTCTACACAAATTACCTTACAAAATGGGTAGAGGTCAAAGCTTTACAATTTTACAGAGATGGAAATGTTGCTAAGTTTCTTTATGAAGATATCTTTACGAGATATGGTGTTCTTAGGGAAATATTAACATATCAAGGGCCTCAATTTACATTAGATCTGGTCAATAAATTGGCACAAGAATATGAGAGCAAACATGGGAAATCTACACCTTACAAAAACAATTCAAGTAGAAGTTACCGATAAGAATAAAGAAAATTCTTACAAAAACAATACGACTCCATAGGAAGGATTGGGCAACAAGGGTACCTAAAGTAGTTTGGGCTTATAGGACAACCTGGAAAACTACAATAGGCTTTACACCATATGAATTTGTGTATGGAAAGACGGTTGTACTTCCAATTGAGTTTGAATACAAGACTCTTAGAATAATAATACAATTGGGAATGGATATATCTACAACACAAAAAGAGAGGTTGCACAATCGCAATGCTTTAGATGAGATACACATGGAAGCAATTCATAATAGTGAGATCATACATAAACAAAGGATGCAGTGGCATGATTAGTTCATCAAGACAAAATAGTTCAATGTCAGTGACTGGGCTCTATTTTATGATTCTAGGTATAAAGACCATAAAGGGAAGTTGCAAACATGATGGCTAGGTCCATATGAAATACATCATTTTTTTTCCCAATGAAGCAGTTTAGTTAACAACTATTGATGTTGTAATATTTTTACTCTTAGTCAATGGGAATAGATTGAAGCTCTACAAGAAGCCACTACAAAAGGATGATTTCTTACACTCTTCAACATTAGTTTGAACCAAAATTAGATGATCCATCACCAAAAAAAAGCACTACATCAAATGAAGTCTCAACAGACGAATCACATAGTTTTCCTACTGATATTTCTTAGGTATAATTATAAAAAACTTATCACAAGCACACGCATGCATAGGTGACACTCAACCTTTAATTTTTTGAATGCACAACAAAGCTCATGAGACCTGAAACATCATGTGTCGAGGCATGTAATCACAAGGGACCTATTTCTTTAGTTGCTCTAGCACTTGCAACATTATCATTTCATCCAACCATCACATGTAGCCATCACCACTTACTTTCATATCACCCATACAATGCAATAAATTCCACTTTTCCATCATGTACTTTCCACACCCTCTCACTCACCACTCTAAATTATTTTCCATGTGCTATGCCTCATGCTAAGTTTCTTTTTCATCCACAGCCACCCACAGTACTTCACCATCAACTCCTATCATTTCAAATCTTTCACCATGCTGCATGACGACATTCAGTCATCTTCACATGTGTTAACTTTCACCTCACAGCATGATAGCATTTACTTCTCATGTTAACTGCCTATAATTTACATTTAAGACTGCTAATTTTGTATATATATAATTCATACACACATTTGCAACTTCATTTTCATAAAATTTTCCAATGCTTTATATTTATTATCTCAGATATTTTCATGCCTACTATTTGAGGACAAATAGCATTATTAAGTTAGTGTAGGGATAGCAAAAAGGTCTTTATTATTTTCAATTTCATGTCTATATGAAAGAAACAATAGTATTCAAAGTAGAAGTATCAAAAGTAATAGAGTTAAGAAAAGGTTATTCAAGAATAGAGTACAACAATACAAAGCAACATAATTAGTTGAATTATAATAATAGGAGATATTGTGAGGAGAGAGCCCACAACTCACAATTTCCTATTAGAACTAGTGGGTAGGTTGGTTGGACTATTTTCTCAGGCTTACAAAGTATAATGAGCTCATGACCCAACAATTTTTCAATACCATGCAAAATGATGAAGCCATTGTAAGGGGATTCAGGGTTGATGCTTTAGGGTAAACCCACAAAAGTGGTTTACAATTTCGTTGAGGAAAGAAAAATGAATTTTTGGATGGAAAACACTTTAGGGGGTTTGCTAGAACTAGGGGGGTTCACTAGAACCCCCTAAAGGGTTCGCTAGAAATAGGGGGTTCGCTAGAACCCCCCCTCCCCCCTTCTAGTGAGCAACCCTTTAATGGGTTTTATTTTTTAATTGCATTTAAAAGGGGGTTCAATAGAAGGGGGTTCTAGCACACCCCTAGTTCACTAGAACCCCCCTTTTTCCCCCTTCCCCCCCTCTTCTACCAAATCTCTAAAAAAAAATTCCCTTCGAAGCTCGAGTTGAGGATGAAAATGGAGGATACTTCACAGACCTAATTGGATGATGGTAGTCCCCAAAATGAGCTATCCATCGAATATAATTTTAATATGTTTTGGTTCTATTATGTTTTTTTTTCAGTTTAATTAAACATAGGTTTTTCATCGAAAATTAAACTTTGTTCTACACGTGGAAAAATAGTAGATTATCAAAATAAAATTCTAAAAATTATGTTTGGGCTAGGCATTGATGTCCTTGATCTAGTAAAAAAAAAATTGAGTTTCAATACATACAAAAAAAGGTATGTTGTATACGGTCCGCCTATGTCTAAATTGTAATTGGCTTGACTCCGAAACTTGATTAAGGAAAAAATATTCAACAAAACACTATGAAACCAAATGAACTTGTTAGATATCGTAGTTACAAATCTAAATTAGAAAAAAATAGAATTTTATCCTTCATAGAAAAAAAATTATGTTGTATACGATGAGCATCACTCCTTAAAAATGGTGTTTACTGATAAAAACTAGTTTTCGAAGGAGATGGAAAAAGAAATGCAATCTGATTCAAAAAAATTAAAAATATATATATACTTAGAATCTACAAACAAAATGTCACAAATCACTAGTTCGCATCATCTTCAAATTCCTCATGGTTTAGCAACTATAGGTGCCCAAAAGTGAAGATATAGTTAAAAAAAATTAGTTCAATGTCCAGTTTGGCCAAAAATTGTAAACTAGTATTGTGGGATCACCCTTCAGAAGAAGCCATAACAGAAGTATCAAGGCTGCCATGAATAGGAGAGGAATTCTTAGTAAGAGCGGATGCAATTGCAACCCAAAATGAATTTTGATAGCTTGGAGAAAATTTGGTTTCCTCATCCCAAGGTACAAAATGCCTCTCTTTATATTTGCTTTTGGCTCTAGTTACTTCATATATTGTTAGATACTTGACCTGCAATGGTAGGCAGTTACTTTTGTATCCTACCCATTTAAACTCCTTATTCATTTGTGCCATTAGAGAATGATGAATGTACACAATTTTTTGTATGATTTGCTAAAAAGAATGTCAACTGAGTATAAAAAGAAAATAAATCAATCTACTCTTTCACATTATTGTTTGGTTACTCTACTAATTAAAAGAAGTCTCAAAATTCAATTCCCCGTCATATCTTGGGAGGATTTTCTTGCTAGCAACAATGTTAACAATATTCTTTCAAAACAAAATGCAAAAGAAATGGGTGGAGAACAAGAAATAGGAGAACCTTCTATGATTGCAATAGAGAGAGACATACCCTCTATTTCCCCTATTGCCTCAACTATGCTCAACATAGAGGAACTTAAAGAATAGGAAGAGCAGGAAACTCAACCTACAACTTCTAGGGAGCAGCTCATAGCAAAAGAGGATACAAAAACCTTTGCTTCTATTGAGAGCCCTTCTAAGCCAAAGAAAAGAAAAGGTGCGGCCTCTACTTCTGAACCTATGAAGAAAAAGAAACAACCTACACAATCAAGAAGGTGATCGCATCACTTGAAAAAAAAAGGGCTTGTAAAAGGGAAGGCTAAAAAGCAACAAGAAAATATCGTTGCGATAGAAACTAACATAGCTTTTTATGAAGGAAATATTCCTGATAGTGACACAAAACACCAATTTTGAAATCTTTGTATATGAGTAGCACTTCTAATTCTGATTCAAAAGACATTTTCATGGCTAAAAAGAAAAGCAAACCTCCAAGAAGCCATGTTTTCGAAGAAGGGTTTGTACCATCAAAGGAGGTGGAAGAAGAAAAGCTTTTGGAAAAAGAAAAAGAGTTTCTTTTGGAAGGAAATAATGCAAGCAAGGAGTTGCAAGAGGCCTTATAGAGAATAAAGGATTTAGAAGAGCAACTCAAGATATACCAACAGAGGGAGACTAACAAGGACACAAGAATTACAGAATTGGAAGAAAATTTGCAAAAAATTGAGCAAGGGTCAAGGTTGGAAGCATTAGCACAACTTGCTATAATTGAAATAAGTAGAAAGGCTCAACATCTTGAAAACCCAATTTAACACCCAAAAACACCCACTACTCCCACTATGGTAACAATTGGAATAGAATTGCGGAAAAAAAAGAGTTTTTTCTCAAAAACAAAGAGATTGGGAAAAAGAGAAATCATAATTATTGTCAACTCATGCCATAGTGATTGAAAAGAAAGAAACAAAGATCAAGAAATTGAAAGTAAAGAAAGATGAACTGGCACATAAAACAGTCTAGTTAATGAGGTACAGACCTCCAGCCAAGGTGTACACTCTGTTTCTTCAAGAAAGAAAAAATTGTTTTCAATTTAGGTAGATAATAGTGACCTTTCCCCTGTTAATTCACTATCATTGTTTTTAGAAGTTTTCCAATAGTCCATGCCAAAAATGCAGGATTAGTTATGCAATTTTTATTTACACAACCTGATTATTTCCTATGACATTGCATGGAACCCACTTATGTTTGTGGGAGATGTTTAGCTTAGTTCCTTAGCTTCCTATATAAAAAATGGGCATCTTAGGGGATAATTTATTCAAGAATACTGTGAAAAGGATAAATCATCCCCTCTTCAATTGAGGGAAGAATCAGCAAATCTAAATGCAATGGTGGACCAGTGGATAGACCTCATAGAAAAGGAGGGAATGACAATAAAAATAATAGAATGTAGAGAAAGATACCACAAGAGATTCAAGGAACTAGCAGTAGTGACCATCAAGAAAGCACTCAACTTTGCCTAGAACAGATGGAGGGAGCTCGCCCCAAAGCTCAAAAAGAAGGAACCTTATTTTGTTTTCAATTATGTGGAAATAGTTAGAAGATCACACAAGTACATTACAACTTCCTTAAAAAATGGAATTGCTTGGATTTCTCTCACCTTTCATCCTCCTCTCTTCATATTCCCTATACCACATTATATAGGAAGGAAGTGAGAGGAAGATGCAACAAAAGACAAAAGGTGGGAAAATATCTCAGACCGATGAGGTTTTTACTTGAAGTAGGGAAGGAGTGTCTAGAGTTGTGGATTATAGAGTGACTACACTGCAATATAACCTTCGGCCCTAAGCTTTCTTGAGGACAAGCAAGAGCTTAAGTCGGGGGGAAATGATGGGTTGTAGAATTGGCTAGTTTCTTGTTGCTATTTTATACTTTTTATCATTACTTTTTTCAAAACTTTGAGACATTATCAAGACCTCTCATATAACTTTAAGTAGTTTTAAGCATTTGCAATGGAAACCTGTTATGTTAATGTGTATGTATGATTTATGAATGTCCATGAAATTTAGTAATATTTTATGTTCAAATGATGGTTTTTAATAATAAGAGTGCCTTAGGAAATAAGACTAATGTTTGCAACAAAATATTTGTCAACCTGTAATAACAAGCTTTTCAACCCATGGCATAAGGATTACAATTCACTGCAAAGGAGTCAACCTACTACAATGTGACCACTTTCAAAAGAAGATGGAGGTGATCATTTAATGATCATATCATGAATCACCAAGCACTACTTTTATCTTTCACTAAGATAACTAGGAGAAGAAGTCTATTCTCAATGGGACTATGAATTATAACAGAGTTGTTCTATTGAGTTTGTTTTATGTTATAAACAATCAAACTTGGGCATAGAATCCACGTTTGATTTTCATACTCCTATTTCAATAGTTATTACTCTCTTTTTTTTTAACTTAGTCCTTTTCCTATTCTTGAGGAAGAGTTGACATGTGTTTTCAGTTCATAGATAGTTGGACTCCCTCGAGGACCCTATATAGTTGGGTACCCAGTTGAGGAGGAAATCTAGTAAAGAAGATCATGTGTATTGTTTCTTAAGATTTCTTGTAAGATTTTGTGTAACAATTTTGTGTTTGGAATGCAATAAAGAGGAAGCACTTTGATAACATATTTTGCTAATTGACTAACGAGACCTTGTGGAAGCAACAACTCAAGTAAGGGTCACTTGAGGTATTGTTGAACCACTTCAGTTTAGATTGCTAGTTTAGATTATGCATTGTGAGTTTAATTGATAGTTTCCATTTTATATGACAATGAATAAATGCATTACAATTTATGAATTAGAATCTATAGATTGATATCTTCTCTCATACTTTGGAGGTTAACTAAGTTAAGACATACTACAATATAACGGTTAACTGGTTACAGTCTTAAGCATTAGGCACCCATAAAAAAAGGTAGTTATTTGTATTGCTTTACTATGTTTTGAGAAGTAGCAACTTATTATGATTTAAAGCTTTTATTTTATTTACACATGTTTCTTTGCCTATACTCAATCGATGTAGGATGTCTAGAATTCATGAATGCATATATTTTGCCAACACTATCCGAAGCTTATGGTCCACTGATTGATGATTTAAAGGAAACGCTCTCTTGAGTGATGAACTGCTTAGTCTAGGAATTCACATGTCCACTGAGCTATGTTCATAACCGTTAGCACCAAGTTAATTAGGCATTAGAGGAAGCTCAAGATAGTTTTTGTAATGTCTCGTTTCTAATTACATAAAGAAATATAATATTATTTTAATTATTTAATATTTCTTCCTAATGCTAATTCAAAAGGGAAATATTATTAATTAAATTATTATATTAAGTGACTTATTAAATGCAAAATTAGAATCAAGTCACAATTGGAAATTAAAAGAGGAGAAAATTGAAGAGTCGGGCAGACAGAAGACCAAAGGTCAAGGCAAAGTGAATTAAAAATTTGAGGAGAGCTCACTACAGGCATGTTTGGTTGATTTTGGATTTGAGAGCTTGGCTCTTCTTCACAACTTGAGGATGAAAACCCTCATGTTTTCAAAATTGGATGAAACCCCAATTCTTAGCTAGTGGAATCACTTAGATTTGTGCAGCTGTGCTTCAACGTTCAAGTTTGGAAATGTGGGAAATCTCTTGCTGAGATAGATTTTCTGAAGGCAATTCAATAAACCAATTTTGAATAATTGGTAAGTTCTCTAACTTAGCTAATTGTAAGTTTTCCAGTATTGCAGTCTTTAAAGCAATTGCAATGTTTCAATATGGTTTTAGAGTTTGAGAAAATTCAGGGTGTTTTTCGGGTTTGAGGAAATTGTTCAAAGTTTCAAGAACATAGTGAACCGTGAATTTTGTAAGCAGTGAATTCCCTGTCATACTAACACTATTGTATCATTTGAATTTTTGGATTGCTTCAGAGCCTGGGAAATTTTTCCATTAATGATATCTCAATGCAAAGAAATGTCACGAATTACTTTCTAATTGATAAAACATAAATAAGTCGTATCAGGCATGAATAAGCTAAAACGATGGAATAAAGAAGACTTCATTGTCGGTGATTGGAATTATCCATGAAGAATCAAAGGGAGTTGATATTTATAAAAGTATCGATTTAAGATTTAGCTGGTGGAGGAAGGGAAGACGGAACTATTCACTTAACTGATAAATAATTCTTTGAAGAGTCTAATCGGCAAGAGCAAAGAATTGACGGATGATGATGAGAAGACAATGATGGGTGGTCTGAGCATTAGTAAGGAGAATTGGAGCTAATCAGTAGAGTCATCGTTTCCTGCAAGTGTCGAATTATTTATTATACTAGAAGGTTTCAGAGTCACGATTGATATTGGCTACCGGAACATAATGCCTATGTAAAGGATTCGAAGTATTGGAATTCGATACAACCGACACAAAGGAATTTGGAGTCGTTTCTATAAATTATTTTACCACACCTCTTACCCAAAGAATGACTCGACTATAGGAAGAACATGGGTATGACAAAATTTGGACAGAGCAGCTTGAAGGGAAAGACGACATGTTTAAGGTCTGATGTATTAAAGATGGGTTAAGTATTACTGAAGCAGTTTTCATAGTATATTCGTGGCAAGACTTTGGTCAAGGGAAGTAAAGTATTCAATATCTTGAGTCAGGATTCAGTCTTCAATATCTTGTGTGGCATTTTTTGAAGGTGGTATCGAGTTATTCAAGACTCTTGTATTAGATATTTGTCATATGTCTTCACATGGATGTCGTATACTATTAGGGAGAGCATATTATGAAGTTCTTCAAGTATTGGGTTCTTGGCTTTAGCGTCATATCTCCATCAAATGTTGGAACTCAGGCTTTGTCGTCGAAGTTGAAGGGAATATATTATATCTCGAAGCTGTATGTTGTGTATCTTCTAGTGAATGCAACTTGGAGGCATTTTGGAAGAGTGTTGGGTCCTGTTTGGAGCTTGCGTTTGGAGGCACTGAGAGCTTAACATAATTAGCAGATGAGGCAAAGTACTTGTTGTGACCTGAAGTTCTTGCTTGATCAATTTTCCAGGTCAAAGATGTAAAAACTGCCCCAATGAAGACGAGAAATTTCTGCACTTTTTTTTTTTCATCATCATGCAAAAAGGAATACAAAGAAGTTAGAACATATAAATGTTAATGGAGATCAACTTAAGCAGTATATCAGCATGTCAATTACATATTATCCATTAGCACAACTTGTTGCCTTAGATAAAAGATGCTACTAACTAGATTGCACATACCTTCATGATGGTGAATGGTTTTATCTTCAAGATCCTGCTCGATTCAATCATAGTGGGGTGCAAACGGATCCCAACCAATGTGGATTCAAACCCTATCCACCCCTCCAAGCGGATTATGTGGCCCATGACGCGAGAGAGATAGAGAGTTGTCATTCCAACCCGTAAGCTATGAGCCAGAAATGCCTTTCTAGTGACCCTCTTCCCAAGGCGCACCCAACTATGGTAAGCTTATAATCCCATTTCAACCACTATAAGGATTCATAGGAAGTCAGTCTTATCTACTTGAGCTGGTTGGGTATCCACCTTCCGACGGTCCATCTAATCGGTTGAGCAACCAAGGGTAACCATCACTGGTGTGGAAAGCTCCTAGACTAATGACCATCTCGAGCTCAGCATTGCTTCTAGACTCTTGTCCATCTCGAGCTTAGTGTTGCCCCTAGACTATTGTCCATCCCGAGCTTAGTGTCGCCCCTAGACCCCGTCCATCTCGAGCTAGCACCGCCCCTAGACTATTGTCCATCTCAAGCATATGCTGCTCCTAGTCTTTTGTCCATCTCAAGCCTAGTACTACTCCTAGACTACCGTCCATCTCAAGCAAGTACTAATCCTTAGCTCAGGCTTAGAGTTGGACTTGAAGTAGGTTCCCAACTCAAGCTTGGTAGATTCATGTCTTAGTTGCAGCCATGTATGGCATTACTAGTTATTTTTCTAAGAGAAATACATACTCTTAGACTCCTTGCAATAGAGGGTAAGGTGACTCCTCATCCCATTATAGCTAATTCTTACTAACCTTAAGGAGAAAATTAAGATGTAAACTTGTAAGGGTTGCATTCTCATAAGCCATTGGAGTATTCATTTAATTGAATAGACTACCTTGACAATCAATCGAACACTGGTATAGGGCAGATTTTTTTTTTTCCTAGAGCCAAGATCTATCATGTTTTGTTTATTTGCACAAATTGACCAGCATTGTTGGTAAGCAAACAGTCCTTTTAATAAATCTATAGAAAGCTTTGTTCGAGGGTGATTTATTGAGTTGTTCAACGTAGCTTAGAACTGAATATTGTTCCACAGTAGAGGTCATATTCCTATGAGTCTAAACCACCCAATGGACTAAACTTAATTAGCATCTATTAAATCCTACTCAAAAGAGCTTCCACAACCAATCCAAAGCTTATTGTCATCACACCACCACCTAGGGTTATTAGGTGAGCAGCTATTTCCACTTATGGGACAGCAATCTAAGTAAACATAAATAATTGGTTCCCTTCCCCAAATCTACCTAAGAGCAAGATATTAAATATCCTTCCTTATACTTATAAATGTGACATATATAGACACTTGTAAAGGCATATTCCTTTATCAAATCTACACTAGCATGTTATTTTGCTTCATGTTTTCAAATCAGATTTATCAACTCTACACTCCATCCATGTCAACTCATTTGTTGTCCTACTAGTTTCATCAACTCCAACAGAAGTCACGAAGTTGAGCACCACCCAAAAAAAAACAAAACCTCCAGCCACAAGGATTATAATATGAACTTAAATTTATCCTTCCTCTATTATGCTTAATTTCTGTATTAGTTATATGAAAACCTTGTAAATGTATATAAATGTAAAACTATGGCTTAAATGTTTAATCCACATTTTCCTATCTCAGCAGCCAAACGAATCAAAAGAATCTCATTGATCTATGGTCCTAGTGTTGTCATAAACATTTTATAGAGTTATGTTCTTGCAGGTGTAAGAATTTACTTCTATTTTATTTTAAATCTTGAAAACGGGTGAAAGAAACAGCATGCCAGGCAAGGGTATGAGCAATGAGAGAGCAGAAAAATTAGAGTCAATTCTTCAGTGACTACACAAGATGCAAGGCTAAGGAAGGGAACATCAGCATAAGATTTTGCTAAAAAAAAGGGAAAACCCACTCTAGAGCAGTAGTCTATAGCACCCCATTTCCACATTTTATAATGTATTACGTTTCAGCTATGAATGTGCAACCTAGCAAAGCTAAGTCTCAGATTTAGTCCCTACTCCTATAGATTATTTGCTATTGTAAACCAAGAAATTTTATTGCCTAATAATTGCTCAAATAGAACTTTAAAAGAGGTGAGCTGGTAAAGACCATTTCCTGAAGTTAAGAGATTAAAGATTATAAGGCCAAGATGGTTTAACATTAAGGTTACTGTATTACAAAAGATTAATTACAAAAGAAAATAAAGGAAGATAAAACCTGAGATGTGATGACTTGAAGAAGCAAAGAAGAATGCCCTAGCCGCCCAGCTCTGGTTTCCTCTTCAGACTCGTCCAAACCCTTGAACAACCGCACTCTTCTTCTTTCTTTTCTCTTCCCACCGTTTTTCCTCCCCCCAAATGAGACCTCTGCCAGTCGATTTAAGAAGAGAGGGGCAAGTTTCTCCATGGCAAGCTGGTCAAAGTTCTTTCCCACCATTGGCGGCTGCTGCAGGGGTTGCCAGGCCTCTTAGTGCTTTTGTTGTCCTCCTCCTCTCCAAGCTTCTTCCTCCTTGGTCGAGATTTCTGCCTCTGGTGCTGTCTTAGCCGCCTTCTTCTCCTGTGAAAGCTTCTCCTTCATTTTCCTGCGTCCTCTTTTCCCTTTCCATATTTGATCGATAGTAAGCTTTATTTCATTCTTCATATTATTTAATTCAATGAGAACCTTGGTTTATACGCCTCCTTGTAGATTTTAGTGAATGACATTTCATTTTATGGTTTATTTATTTATTTTTTATATCTTCTCTCTTTTTTTTCTTCAACGCCCATCTATTTTCTTTTATGTAATATTCATGTGAGTGTTTATTTATTCCTTGTCTTTAAATTGTTATTTTAATAATGTAGCTATCAATTATATAATTTAAAATTTTATTATTTGCTTATATAACTTAGTTTATTTATTCACTTTTAAATATTTATTATTTTAATTTACCCCCTTCACTCATCGACCTTAATTAAGTCTACCAAATTGAGCATTGCCAAATAATTGAAACATTTAAGTGGTCCTATTGGCTCTACCTAGCCGACTCAAGTAACTCTAGCAAAATAGATATAAAAATCCTAGGTTGAATGAACCTCAGGCTACTGGAATCTACAGACAAGGTCAATACTAGAATAACATACCAATTCTCTATTTCTCAGCCAATGAACCACATAATCCGCCTCACTTTGCACCCCTGGTACCTGCATCCAACAACCAGTCTCACACAAATACAATAACCAAATCATTAGTCCATTTTAATCCAACATTTAATGCACTAAATTAAAATAGCATATTAAGATTAATAAGCACGCATAATAATAATAACATCAAGGTTCCTAATTTTAACGCACACACTCATGCACACACACATACTTATATATGTTCACCTATTAAAGTTTGAAGTTCCACCCCTAGTCCAAATTACATCGGGGCTAGGGGTCATGCAAAATGATTAACAAAGTATCGATGGGTTATGACAAAAGATTATAGCTGCTTCTATTGATTAATCATTTGCAGATTCTGAATTTAAATACTATGTTATGGAATTCCATAAAATAATTCAATATTATCTTGATGCAATATTATATATGCTTATGGTGAGTTGTTTAAATTCTGAATATGAATTCCCGATATGAATTCAAATATTTGTATTACATTAAACAACATCAATTTGATATTGGAAACTCTGAAAAATAAGCTCAGAACAACAGCAGATCAAATTGTTTGACGAAATTCCTAAGTAGTCTGATTGGTGTAAATCGAAAAAAACATATACCCAGAACAAGGGGTGTTCTTACATTGATATCAGAGCTCAACTCTTCCCACCATCCTATGGATTTTTCAATAAATTTCAATTCAGTTCATTTGTTCCTAGCATTTAATCAGAGCTCGAAAAAAATTCCCAGTTTGTTGGGTTTATTCAAGGTGAGTTTTAGACTAAAGTATGGCAATCGGAGACAGGAAACAAAACACAAGAGATATTTTAAATGATTTTGTCAGAGGTCAGAGGGAACTACAGCATGAATTAGCTCGGTTGAGTTTCTTAATGACCCAGTGTGTTGATGGGAACAATGGGCAAGAAATAAATTTTAGAAACAGTAATGATTTTGTAGACTACAGGGGTCCAAATCAGAATTTTAGAGTTGTGACAGTATAGGAATTTGAAGATCAAATTTTACAAGATTAGCAAGAATCAAGTGTTGATTTTCAGAGTGAAATATCTTTTCATGACTACAGACATCTCAGGTGGTAGCATAGACCATGCAGGGGTGGTAGATTTCACAATCAGAATGACTGTCTTGCCACGCATGTAACTTTTGTTGATTCTCTCATTGCAGATGAAGAGAGAGAAAAGTCTAAGGGAAAAGAATCCTTCAATACAAAGAAAAAAGAAATCAGCAGGAATAAGCTTAGAAAACAAAACCGTTGTTTCACATGTAGAGAAATTTGTAAGCCTAACCACCAATGCACGGATGAAAAGGTGAATAGGTTTGAAAAAGAAAAGACAATCACGGAACAAGTGGCTTAAATTGTTCCTAATGTCTTTGAGGTTACAAAATCTAAAGATGGAGGTAGCTCTTCAAGTATTTCCATCAGTGAAATGAAATGTATTGATTTTCATGATAATGTTGAGAAAGAGCAATTTGTTGATCTAAAGTTCATTGAAACAGCAAATGGGAATGTAAATTATTTTCACAATGTTTTCTTCCAATAGGGTGATGTCGTGGACATTGAAGAAAAGGAACCACAAGTTGCTTCTACAAGTGAGGTATGTAAAAGACTTTATGTCGGTGATATAGAGATTGAATTTGATAATTCTTGTGGGAAGGAGACAAATATATTTGAGGATTTTGAGTTAGTTTATAATGCTGACCCATTATTCTTACATGAAAATTGCAAGAAATCAACTAATGGGACAATTGAATTTAATGATGATATGGTGCCTTCAAAAGAAAGAAAATCAGAAAAAATAGTGTGTGGCAACCCAATTCATCTTAATGAACTTGATCAGAGACCTCTTTCATTGCAAGACTTGAAAGATCAACTTGTAGAAAAAATTTGTTGCATCAACAGAAAGGGAACAAGAAGCAAATTTTTAGTTAACTACTATGTAAATCATATTAAGGAGCAAGAAAATGAGGTGAGTGTTGGAAAAATTAAGCAAGCAATAAATGAATTTGATGAGCTTAATATTGATTTTGACATAGAGCAACCTTCCAAGTTGACAAGTACAGATTTGGAACAACAAGATGATCATTTGGATCAAGTGAGAGTAAACTCTTTTCACCTTTCAGATAATCCTCTTTTTGAATGGGATGCAAATTTAAATTTTCATAATCCACTTTTTATGTTGGAGAATAAATCAATTTCTAATTTTGGTGATAAGGTTGATGATAGAGAAACTGAATTCTTGAATTTTGAGGATGAAACTCCACACACAAGTACAGATTGTAGCCATGACACAACAGATATAAGAAGTGATGAAGATAGTTTCCAGCTTGATACACTTCATGAATCAGTAGTCATTGAGGAGCTTTCAATGATGGAAGAAGGTATGCATGAAATTTATGATGACATCATGAAAAATGATGAAAAATATGTGCATTTTATGAGTGCTAACAACAGTTTGGTGTCTTGGTATGAACCTCACATTCTAAGTGGAACTGTTAAAAATGTGGAACATTTTGAATTGGATGAAGATTTATATGAGATACAGGATGATATTGATGCAATAATTGAGTTAAATAATGGAATTTAAGTTATGGATTTCATAGAGGTGCATTGGTTGGAAATGTTTGATGATGTTGATTTCAGTTCACACAAGAAATTCAGTATGTGTGTTGATCTTTTCCTTTGGGGGTTGCTAAAGAGTAGAGCGCAAAATATGCATGATGAGTCGATGGTTTTAATCAGAGTAGTGCAGCGGCAACCTAATGGACAATTCAAAAGACTGATTTGGGATGCTAGTATTCAGTTTGGCTTGCAGATGCTAATTTGCTTGAGGGCAAGCAATCTTCGAGACGAGAGGAATTGTAATGTCTTGTTTTTAATTACATAAAGAAATATAATATTATTTTAATTATTTAATATTTTCTTCCTAATGCTAATTCAAAAGGGAAATATTATTAATTAAATAATATTATATTTAGTGACTTATTAAATGCAAAATCAAAATTAAGTCACAATTGGAAATTAAAAGAGGAGAAAATTGAAGAGTCGGGCAAAAAGAAGACCAAAGGTCAAGGCAAAGTGAATTAAAGAATTGAGAGCTGATTGCAAGTATGTTTGGTTGATTTTGGATTTGAAAGCTTGGCTCTTCTTCATAACTTGAGGATGGAAACCCTAATGTTTTCAGAATTGGACGAAACCCCACTTCTTAGCTTGCGGAATCACTTAGATTTTCGCAACTGTGCTTCAACATTCAAGTTTGGAAATGTGGGAAATCTCTTGCTAAGATAGATTTTCTGAAGATAATTCAATAAAGCAATTTTGAATAATTGGTAAGTTCTCTAAGTTAGCTAATTGTAGAGTTTTCCAGGGTTGCAATCTTTAAGGCAATTGCAGTGTTTCAATATGGTTTTGGAGTTTGGGAAAATTCAGGGTGTTTTTCGGGTTTGAGGAAATTGTTCAAAGTTTCCAGAACATAGTGAACCGTGAATTTTGTAAGCAGTGAATTCCCTGTCATACTACTGTTGTTGTATCATTTGAATTTATGGATTACTTCAGAGCCTGGGAATTTTTTCCATTAATGATATCTCAATGCAAAGAAATGTCCCAAATTATTTTCTAGTTCATAAAATAGGAATAAGTTGTATCGGGCATGAATAAGCTAAAACAGTGGAATACAAGAAGACTTAATTGTCAGTGATTGGAATTATCCGTGAAGAATCGAAGGGAGTTGATATTTATAAAAGTATCGATTTAATCTTTAACAGGTGGAGGAAGGGAAGACAGAACTATTCGCTTAACCGATAAATAATTCTTTGAAGAGTCTAATCGGCAGGAGCAAAGAATTGACGGATGGTGATGAGAAGACAATGACGGGTGGTATGAGCATTGGTAAGGAGATTCAGAGCTCATCAATAGAGTATCGTTTCCTGCAAGTGTCGAATTATTTATTATACTAGAAGGTTTCAGAGTTACGTGGCTTCCAGTCTAGAGGAAGTCTTCAGTTATGATTGATATTGGCCGCTGGAACATAATGCCTATGTAAAGGATTCAAAGTATTGGAGTTGGATACAACCGACACAGAGGAATTTGGAGTCATTTCTTTAAATTATTTTACCGCACCTCTTACCCAAAGAATGACTCGACTATAGGAAGAACACAGGTATGACAAAATTTGGACAGAGTAGCTTGAAAGGAAAGACGGCACATTTAAGGTCCGATGTATTAAAGATAGGTTAAGTATTACCGAAACAATTTTCAAAGTATATTTGTGGCAAGACTTTGGTCAAGGGAAGTAAAGTATTCAATATCTAGAGTCAGGATTCAGTCTTCAATATCTTGTGTAGCATTTTCTGAAGGTGTTATCGAGTCATTCAAGACTCTTGTATTAGATATTTGTCGTATGTCTTCACATGGATGCCACATACTATTAGGGAGAGCATATTCTGAAGTTCTTCAAGTATCAGGTTCTTGACTTTAACATCATATCTCCAGCAAACGTTGGAACTCAAGCTTTGTTGTCGAAGCTGAAGGGCATATATTATATCTCCAAGTTGTATGTCGTGTATCTTTTGGTGAATGCAACTTGGAGGCGTTTTGGAAGAGTGTCGGGTCCTATTTGGAGCTTGTGTTTGGAGGCACAGAGAGTTGAATGTAATTAGCAGGGGAGACAATGTACTTGTTGTGTCCTGAAGTTGTTCTTGCTTGATCAAGTTTCCAGGTCAGAGATTATAGTTGCTACTATTGATTAATCATTTGCAAATTGTGAATTTAAATACTTTGTTATGGAATTCCATAAAATAATTCAATATTATCTTGGTGCAATATTATATATGCTTATGGTGAGTTGTTTAAATTCTAAATATGAATTCCCGATATGAATTCCAATATTTGTATTACATTAAACAATATCAATTTGATATTAGAAACTCTAAAAATAAGCTCAGAACAAAAGCAGATCAAACTGTTTGACGAATTGCCTGAGTAGTTTAATTGGTGTAAATCAAAAAAACTTTATACATAGAACAGGGGGTGTTCTTACAGTTTTCGAGAAAAAAGTTAAAGGCATCTCCCATCCCAATTCCAAGTAAAAACTTATTAATGGTATTTTGTTGATTACTCATTTCTCACTCCTATAGAATAGGAAGCCAATGCTGCCCAAGCCTTGAAGTACCTTGACACTTTCCATCTTGCCTCTAGCTCCAACATACAATGACAAAATACCCAATGTTATTGTCAATTATTTTGGCCAAACCTACTTGGGCTGATTCTTTTGGCTAGAAATGAATTGACCATGGGAATATATTCAAATTCCTTAGCATCCCTTTTGCATTTTAATCTTCATCTTCTTCTCTCTAGCAATGTATTATTGCTCATATTTAGAACAAGTTGCATTATTGGATAGCCAAGCCCTTGTTCCTTGTTGGAAAGTTCTAGATGTGTTGAAAGGTGTTTGTTATCACTCATGTTTATCATTCATCATGTTGGGATCCTTCTAAAGCCTCTTATCAAAAGCTCAAAATGATCTTAAGGGATTTTCTTTCCAAGCTTCCTCTAAATAGGGAATAGTTTTCATAAGGTTACTTGGGATTTTGACTACCTTTCTCAAGTCTTGAGGGCTTGGTCTTATAGACACCCATCATCAAGGGTTGGCTATATGTGCCAAGTGAATAATCAAGGCCCTTGAAGGGAATAAAGCTTAGAAAATTGTCCTTTGTTATTGTATTGCTTCTAGAGTTCCTCATGACATGCAATCTTGGAAGTGGCTTAGCTTTCATACCAACTATCTAGAAAGCATGGGAACCCATTAAACCTTAGTTTCTTTAGAATAGGAATAAATTTAGAACTGAGACTTTCATCAACCACCAATCTATTTGGTGGTCTCTCATGATGATTTGCAAAGACTAACCTTTAGTAAATTTCCCTAGAAGTGTGCCTTATTTTTTTTCATAGAAGGATTCATTTTATTTAAGACCTCTTCTCACCAAGAATTGGATTTCCTAGCTTGACTTCAAGGTCAAATCCAAGCTCTCTACCGAAGATTATAAGTCATATCAAACCATGGAGGATTATGTTCCTCTAGGTATGATTCATAAGATTGGGATTAGATGCATCAAACCCTAGTGGAAGGATTGGAAACAATATCTTAATACTCCCTTCAAGAACAACAAGCCTCATAATGTATATTCATGGCTCTATTTGCATTTGTAATGATTCATAAGCTCAGTAACATATGAAATCTTCAATCCATTGCCACTCGATGGCATGTAGGCTCCATACAATATGGTCAACCATTTTGGAACCCAAGATTGCTCATTTTGTTTGGTATCTTCTCTACCAAGGTCTCTCCATTGGATTTCATTTGATCCATCTAGGTGTTTCTAATCCTTGTCATTTTTGTGGAGATATGAAGAATCTTAAGCATTTATTCTAATTATGCTTAAGAACCAAGATGCTTGGATGTGGATTCATGATTTCTTCAAGCCCTTTTGGCCTAAACTTTATGTTGGCGCATGGTTCTTCTAGGTGATTGGCCAAAAATGCTAGAAAAATTCACCCAAATTCAACCTACTCTCAAAGTGGAGATTTTATTCAACATTTGGAGAGATAGAAATGCAACTTTATTTTCTAGAGCTTATATGGATTATTATCTTTCCACATGTTCTAAAGCCATGATATGTTCTAATCTGTTGTTACATATCCAAGTACAAGCTAATACAATTGCCTTTAAAGTTGCCCACTTGCAAACTCTTATTTGGCATGAGGCAAATGGTCCTTGTCTGACTACTCAAATGTCACCATCCCCCACTAGTAGGCATCCTTCCCCTCCATAAGGGTGTAGAAAAGGTCATAGCCATAATGATTGTTGTGAACACCACTCACAACGCTCACATTGCTCTCCTCAACATATAGGATGTGATCTATCTCCACAAATATATGACCAATCTATTACATCATTGCCTCATGGCAAAGGTAATTCTAGGTGGCTTAACAATGGCAAATTTCCTCAATTGAATATTGGCATTTCTCTTATTTGCATAGTACCTATACACACAAAAATATATATAAGGAAAAAAAGAATGGTGGTACCATCACAAGTTGGGGGACCATAGTGATTTAATAACTTTTTTATGCTTTGTATAAAGTTTCATGCATTGACTTCTCATATTGTGATGCCATTTCACACACATTTTTTTTAATTAGTGCATAATGTCTCCATAATTCAATATAGAAAAGCACTTATTCGTTAAAAAAAATGACAAAGTGAGAAATATACTTTCATTGTGATTTGAGCTTAGCTAAATCCACAAATTATTTCATTCCAGCAATTATTCATGGTTATATAATTTATCATATACTATGATGTGTGATGCATCACACATTTTATACAATATTTAGATGTTACAAAGCAAATAACTACTTTTGAATATAGAGATTGAAAAGTGCATACATACAGCTCCAAAATAGGGAAAAAGAGAGCTAGAAAGTAGGGGCAAAAAGTGGGGGAATACAATATAACTAAAATTTGCTACATGAAAGGGCTGGTAACATTTATTAAACTTTAATCACCTTGTGACATAACAACACTTTGTAGGGAGCTTTAAAAAATGGAGCGGTCAAGAGTGGTAAAGAAGGCGAGAGGCAAAACCCTAGCAGTGGCTAGGAATTTCTCTATTGGTACAAATTTGGACGAGGTTCATGGAGACACTAAGGATGATTTTAAGGCTAATGAAGACACTGATCCAGTTGCTCTTGATGTCAAAGATTGGGCAACTAATTGGGGGGAGAAGGACAATTGTCCTACCCCTTTTGGTTGTGATCTCTCACCCTCTGTTGAGGACAACACTCAGGCCTGGTGTTGTTTGAGGATGTGTATTTCGATGAAGAGGACAAGTTGCTCTTAGATATCCTCCTTTAAGCTCACAAAAAGGTGAAAGGGGGTACAAAGGAGTCTAATGTGGTTGCTAGAGATTCATTCTCTGGTATGCACAAAGGACTTCTCCATTCCCCTAAGTCAACCCTCAATAATGAGGATCTTGTATTACCCTTTTATTTTCCTTAGGATAAATCAGGGTTAACTAATTATTCTTGCGATTAGGGTTTTGTTCAGCAAGTTTGTGCTAAGAAGGGTGTTGTTTCTCCCCCTCTTATTGTTGTTTATGTTCTATCCCAAAGGGTTTCAAATGTACTCTGTGTGACAGAAGTTGGTGGTGCTATGTGCCTGCAAATAATTCATGTTTGTGTTCGGTCTAAGTTTGTTGTGGAGGTTGATAGTGTTGTTTCTCCACCTCCTAGTTTTGTTACTATGTCTTCCTCAAAGGTTTCTATTGAGGCTATGTTTGGAGGGCATTGTCCTGTTAAAAACTCTATCTCATATGAGGATAACGGGGATGAACATATCATTTTTTAGGTCTTTGATTCTATTCTTGTTGAGACATCTTATCGGCTTAAGAGCTCACTTGTTGGGACATTCTGTGGTAATCGTCCCAATATTGATACTGTTAGAAGATGGATCCTTCAGATTTGGAAGCTTTGTGGCAAGGTTGAGGTATCTCAATTGTTGAATGGTTTCTTTTCTTTTTTCCTTTTCATGTCAGGAGGATTGTTCTAGGGTCCTTCTTGATGGTCCTTGGTTTCTGGGTTTAAATGGTCTAAGTCTTCAAAATTGGTCTCCTGGTTTCAACCCTATGATAGAAACTTTCAAGTTTCCCATTTGGGTTCATTTGCATGGGTTACCCTTGGAATTTCAAAATGAGAAGATTTTCATTTCTATTACCAATTCTTTTGGGCAATATTGCGCTACTTATAAGAACACCAAATTTATGAAGTGCCTATTATTCACTAGAATTTGTGTTTGTGGAGAAAAATCAAAAGCTTCCCACTCATGAAGTTACCTTGTCGCCAAATTTTGGAGCTTGGGTGTAGCAGATTGACTATGAAGACTCTCCAATTATCTTGTTTCTCATATCATCACTATTATAGTTTTCTATTGAGGCTATGTTTGACTATGAAGTTTCTCATATCATCACTATTCTTGAGAACCTAATTTAATTCTCTTGCAAAATTACTTAAGGTACTATTCTCAATTGGATTCCTCAAAGGATGGTATGGATATCTCTCTCAATTGAAATGCTCTCTTTTATATTTGAAGTTTGAGGGGAGTCATGCCTTTTCACTTAAATAGTTACAACTCTTCAATTATTGCATTTGGATGCTAATAATAATTCAATTTTAGATAAGTTGATTTCTTGGTGCTTCTCAACTCACGAACCATTTTGATAGACAAAGTTTTTCGTATTTTCATAAAGTAATCATATGGAGTAACCTTGTTGAAGACACATCCGACAAGAAACAAATATATAGATATACACAATACACGAAGTATGCATATAAATACACGTAAGACACAAGCATGATGCATACACATGAATACACGTAATACATGTACACACGGGGCATGAAGCATGCACGTGAATACACATAAATATACATAAGACATGAAGCATGAAGCATACATATGAATACATGAAGTATACACAGGAAGCATGAAGTATACACATAATACATGAAGTATACACATGAAGCATGAACGTGAATACATGTAATACATGAAGTATACACATAAATATACGTGAGACACGAAGGCACAACGTATGCACATGAATACACGTAAGTCGCAAAGTACACTCATGGATACACGCAAGTTGCAAAGTATACACATGAATACACTTAAGTCGCATGAATACACATAAATCACAAAGTATATACATGAGTAAGTCACAAAGTATTCACAAGAATACACATAAGTTGCAAAGTATACACTTGAATACATGTAAGTCACAGAGTATACTCGTGAATACACGTAAGTTGCAAGGTATACACATGAATACATGTAAGTCGCATGAATATGTGTAAGTCACAAAGTATACACGAGTAAACATAAGTCACAAAGCATTCACACAAATACACATAAGTTGCATGAATGCACGTAAGTCAGTTCGTCTACAGGCTAGCAGGATTAAAGCTCTAATACCAATTGTAATGTCCCCAAATTGAAGTTAACCTGTTTTATACCAAAATTCAACAATTCCAACATTTCATTTTAGGAAATAACATACTAAAGCAAATTCACTTAATCATTGATAAACTTTTTTAAAAAAATGAACAAATACATGGAGAGATTAATCTTTTTGTACTAGCTAACTACCCCATAACCAGTCATAGTTTGGCTTGATAGGAAAGCCTTGAAAAGGGTGCCTGCAAACTGCTCAACCCATCTAATCCCAAGGGCACGCAACATCCAAACTAAGACAATTCCACCCATAGGGGGGCCTACTTAGCATGGTAGAGCCTGTAAACTGCATCTCCCTAACTTGCTTCCTTCAATCTTACATTTGATTGATTATAAGATAAAGACAAACAGATATATATATTCATTTTAAAAGAATATAATCTAAATATTTTGGCTCCATTCATATTCATTCTTTATTGATATAACTTTATCTTTGCCTTAGATCTTCCCATCTGAGTGCCAATTATTTATTTATTTCTGATTGCTTTCATATTGGACTTCTTTATTCATCCTCTACCGCTCTGTTGTTTTAACTTAAATTTCTAATTCATTTTCTATTCCCTTTCTAAAATCTGTTGATGCTTATACTTTTTCATTCTATATATTTTGCAAATGATTTCACTTTCCTTATGTGTCCCCATGAAATGATACATCTCTTAGAAGGGAGATAACCTCTTGAAGAGGCATGCCCCTTTGTCTAACTTCAACACTGCCTTGACTAATCTAAGTTCTTTTATTTATTTATTTATTAATTAAGCACTACTCTTTACATCACACATTCCTTGTTGACTTGTATTTACTCATGATCATGATTGCTGCCTTTTCCTAAAGCAAATAAAATCATTGTCTTGCCATATATTTTATCGCTGCCATATATTTTCCTGTTTTGGGGAAGGGGGTGGGTTGGGTGGTCTTAGTTTTTCCATTTGTTGTCCTTTGCTGTCCTTTTTAGGTGTTAGTATTTGCTTCATGTTGTTTCAAGCTTTATCTTTTTAATTGTACAAGGGTCGAGGCCCTTTCAAAGCCCTACTTTTCTAATAAAAAGCATATGTTACATTTTCACTCTTTGATCCATCAAAAATGCCATTACAATTTATACAACACAACCATGCCTACTTTCACAACCCATTAACTAATTAAAAAACCATTCCAATTTCTTGGTTTTGACAGATAAGTCAAAAAAAATCTTAACATAGGTAAATAACCTTTAGCATTGTCATATACCCAAATACAATCAGAAATCACACTCACTCTCCTATCAAAATTAAGACTTTGAATCACATTTTCATTAACTCTTTCGATTTCTTTTTATAATCTCCAAAAAAACACTAGCATCATGTTACCTATAAATATCGATGTCCAAATATCAATAAAAATATCATCTAAGAGATCAACACCTATATTCAGTGCTCAAACATGACAAATGTGCTTAACTTTCCAAGCCAACAAGTGAATACTTCTCACCACACTATTCAGTGAGACGGGGGTATTACTAGAATGATTGTTCCCAATATATTAATAGGAGGTTCACTTATCATAGAGAAGTATTATTGTGAATGGAAAATGGAATCTTTTTTTATTTCATGATGCCATGTGACCTGGTTTTGGGTTTACAAGTGGCTTATAGTATATGGGACTACTTAGTACTTCTAATTATGTAAGAGGCACCTCCTTAGGCTGCTTAAATGAGATACCCTACCCCATGTAGGATTCAAACTTGTGACCTCTATTTCCAAAGCACATGCTTTCACTATTAGGCCAACTCATGTTTAAGGAAGACAATGTGTTAACCAAAGTTTGCTCTAATTTACTTGCAATGATACCTACCTTAAAAAAAATTGTGACATTGTAGTAGAGATACCTACCTTAAGACATCATGTTTTGGAAAATGAAAAATAAACAAGTTCAAAACCTTTCCTATTGGATCATTTCTTGCATGTTGGGTTGGGTTGATTGATAGAAATAGAGAGTTTGAAGTTAATAGATCTAAAGGAGAGCGGCCTCATAAATACATGTAGACAAATAAGTGAAGTAAAATATTTCTTGACGACTCCTCCTTACAGCATTGGTGACAAACAATTTGGCAACTTAATATGTCCCGCAAGATAGAGTGATTCTTCAAAAGGGACACCAACAGGGCACAAGGTCTCTGTTCGAGTCTCCATGGACTTAATGATGATGGATATGAGTTTAAGTGGAGAAAGCCTAATCATCTCTATGGAATAAAGAATTCTCTATAACGATTGCTTATCTCATCTCTATGGAATAAAGAATTCTCTATAACGATTGCTTATCTCATTCATATCCATCATCATTAAGTCCATGGAGACTCGAACAGAGACCTTGTGCCCTGTTGGTGTCCCTTTTGAAGAATCACTCTATCTTGCGGGACATATTAAGCTGCCAAATTGTTTGTCACCAATGCTGTAAGGAGGAGTCAAGAAATATTTTACTTCACTTATTTGTCTACATGTATTGATGCTAGTAATTTCATAAACTTTTGCTAGTAATTTCATAAGTTGAAAATGTTGATGCTAGAGAAAACACAAGATTCAAAACTTATGTATATCTTTATTTATCACAAATAGCAAAAAATCCATTAAATGTTAAAGATGACAAAAAAGAATCACCCAAGCAAATGTCATAGATATCCATCTCCCAAAAAGACATCCACAGATGGATGCAATGATGAGAATGATAATGACTAACATATTTAAGACCAGATTGATCTGTAGAATCTACCAAAGTGTGTAAATGCTTGATCTCTAGGATGTTGATGATAATGGGGAAGAAGACTCGAGATTCCTTATTTATGTGCACATTTATTTACTACAGATCGCAGAAACACTCAATTACATGTAAAAGATGACACCATTGGATCTCCCAAGCTAATGGAATGGATATTCTTCTCATAATAAGACACCCATGATATATGCTACTGACCAAGTTCATCCATTATAAGATATATTGATGGCCTTAGCAATATAATCACCCATTACAAAGAAATGCTGGTTGGAAAAGAAATCCTAATCTGTTGATCTCTAAATATTTTCTGGTTTCAAATTAGATTACACCAGTTTGTATTATTATTCTTAGGTTCAAAGTGAAATATAAACATTAAAGTGATTGTGAAGATAGCTAGTTTATAATGTATGGGAACATGCCTTCTCTTCCACAAAATCAATGTGCTTCCTCCCTTTCAAGAATTCAGTGTACCAATGAGCAGAAAGAGTTGGGTATCTCTTCAATTTTTCATCTTTAAAATCCACAAAGAACAAGCCATAACGAAACTTGTAGCCATATAAAAACTCAAAGAGGTCAACAAAACTCCATACAAAATATCCTTGAGCATTGGATCCATTCCTACACCATAACAATCCAATTTCCTGAGAAACCATCTTCATTGCTTGTCCACTTTTCTTTTAATATATAATAATCTATAAAAAGAATGGAGTATAACAGGTTGATTGCAGCAATTTACCTGATAGCTGAAAGCAAACTTTCAAGATAGTCATGGAGATAGTCCACCCTTGGTTGATCATTCAATGCATCTAAAAGTGGAAGAGATTCATTGTTGGCCGTAGCATATCCTACTCACATTTCAATTTCAGTTTATGAAATTGCAGTTTTACATTTGTTTAAGGAGACACAGAAAGTGTAAATAGCACAAGAGAGTACCATTTTCATATACTATTATAGGAGGATTTCCATAGTGTTGCTTGAAGTATTCCAGTATTGCTTGCATTCCCCAAGGAACAATAGCAAGTCCGGAAGGTGCTAACTGGCAGTAAATTTACAAAAATCGAGGTTCTTTACAGTTAGGATGTACCTATGTATTGGTTACAAATGGAGGCAAAGAATAAGTAATCTACTTACCTTATCAATAGGCATACCATCTCGCCGTACTGTGCACACATATTTATATATATTAGAATTCAGAATCCTTCAATATCTGTGAAATAATATATCTATTAAAACAAATAGAAAACAGTGCACAAACATATGAACATCTTGAGACAACTTTCTGATATAAGATCTTTGGCGTGGACCTACATTAGTGCAGTCAGCCAGACTATACATATTAGAATTCAGAATCCTTTAATAACCATGAAAACATATATTCATTAAAACAATCAATTAGTAAACACTGCAAAAACATATGCCTACCTTGTAAAAGCTTGCTGATAAGTATAAGATAATTGGTGGGTACTTTGTAATGTCCCCATAATAACTTGAGTTATTTGGAGGGAAGCTCATAGCGGTGTTTCTAAACACCAATCTGAATTTAAATAATATTAAATAAATAATAATTAAATATTTTAATAAATTTAAATTATTAAAAATAACATTTATATCTAAATAAATTGTGCTTCTCTCTGGCTGACTCAATCAAAGGAGGTTAAAAATAATATTTGTTTCTAGGCTGACTTCAACCAAATAGTATTTATTGGGGATCGCCTTCATGTTTGGATATCACAAATATTGGACACATGGTTTTGTTAAGCGCAGGGAGCATAGCTGCTCTGACTTAAACACTCAAGTGCGTGCATAGTTACAATCCTGAGAGTATTCGTGTTAGCTTTCTATCTATTTTCCCCAGTGCTCACCAGTAGATGTGGATTTGCAGGAGGCAAAGATTATCAAACTGAGGTGAGTTTATACATTGTCGTCCAAGCAGAGCCTACGGCTCTGGCCGGCAATCATCTTGATGCAATTACCAGTGTTTGCTTGCGGCTCTCAAAAGAATAACAACCGCGCCCAGGTCATTAGCAAGGCAATCAATGAGATCGGCACCAGTCTTAAGGCACACGGGTATCGTTTCACTCAAGCCCGCGCCCATCTATCATCATTCGGTGGCATCGTCTCATTTTGGGCTCACGCCAGTCATACCTTCATTCCTCACTAGCTTGGGCGAACTGATACAATTCGTGTAGACAGTACCTATTGTAATCGAATGTATCTATTCCTGTGAGATTCAAGGCTACATATCTATATATAATTTTAAATTTGATTTTTTCTGGTGTCAATCATCTTTCCTGAATTAAACATTAATTATGATTGCTCAATAAATCAGTTACTGTGGATTTAAATTCTCTATTTCAAGTATAAGATTGTCAATACTTATAGGAAGAAATAGGTTTTTTGTCGTTATTATTTAAGGAGATCCGAGTGGAATTCTTATAGTGGTATTAGAGCCATAAGGCCTGCCAACCTGTGGGCAAAGTCTTATGCCATTGAGCCAGAGAGATATTCACGTGATAGAGCGAGAGAAGAAGAAGTTTGAAGCTGCTCAAGGAATAGGAGGCAGAGGTAAACAAAGAATGGGAGACCAGGACCAGAATGATAAATTGGACAACTTCATGAAGCAACAGGACCAGACAAACCAAACCTTGTTGCAAGCAATACAATCTCTTACTACTGCAATCAACAACATTAAATCAAGATCGAGCAGTGCTGAAGGAGACCATCCGGCATGTTCAGGAGGGGGAGAATAGAGCAAAACTTCAAATGGTCACACTCACAAACACCCTCAGCCTAGGCTTTTGCCTACAACAGAAGGCCAACAAGGGGAAGAGCAGCACAGCTATGCGAGTATTGTGTGTGAGTACCTGGATCTGGATGTTGAAGCTCAAGCTGCAATTTCTTTGGATCAATTCTATAGTGCTAGGCGAAACAATGAGAGACAACATCGAGGGAATAGAGATCTACAACATAAGGTCAGCAAGCTTTCACTCCCGACATTTGATGGCTCGAGGAAGATGTTTGCACAATCATGGATCCAAAAACTGGACACATATTTTTCTCTCAGCCCCATGACTAAAGAAGAAGCTATCAAATTTGCCATTCTACACTTGGAAGATCTTGCACATGAATGGTGGCACCATGGCTTTGTGACTCAAGGATTTGATCAACTATCGTCATATGCAGATTTCACGCATATATTGACAAAGAGGTTTGACAGAAAGGACCTAGAAGTGTATTTCTAAGAACTCACAAGATTGAAGCAAACAGGCACCATGGATGAATATGTTTTGGAATTTCAAACACTCGTAGTGATGGTATCCAATGTTTCAGATAAGAGGCTCACATTCTTCTTCATCGAAGGCTTATCAGATTCTTTTTGTGGCTTGGTGAGGGCTTTGGAGCCAACAACGTTAGAGGATGCCATTCAAAAAGCTTTGAGTCTTGAAGATTCCACCAAGAAAGGAAAGACCATGATCAAGAATGGGTCAGCGAAACAGCCAAAGAAGCCACCACACGAGATCACTCCTCAACCATCAAAACCGCCACCACAATCTCCTAAGATGTCCAGTAACAAGCTTCGGAAAAGGGGATTGTGCTATTATTGTAAGGGACCTTGGGTTGATGGTCACATGTGTAGGGGTAAAGGACAAATTCATTATATTGAGGCAGTCCTAGACGACGATTCTAAAGAAGGAGAAGACAAATTCTTCTTTGATGAGGAGGTGCATGTAGAAGCACTGGGGGAAGGTGCCCTCGCATCACTTTCGGGAGCACCGAAGTATCATTCTCTTTGCATTAGAGAGGACCTATAAGGACAGGAGGTAACAGTACTAATCGATAGCGGAGCCACCCACAATTTCATCGAGGAGAAGCTAGTAGCTAAGTTAAGCTTAAGGGCAGAGGATTTTGAAGGATTTGATGTGGTAGTTGCAGACAGGTCCACTATTCCGTGCAATCGTTGAATTCGATAGATGGAGCTGACCATAGGAGGCCACAGGATGCGAGATGACTTCTACATAGTCAGCATTGGTGGGACAGAGGTAGTCTTGGGAGTACAATGGCTGCACTCACTTGGAGAGTACACAACAAACTATCAAACTCTGGAGTTGAAGTTCAAAGCAGATGGAAGAGAAGTCATTCTCCAAGGATTGCCTAGGGCGGGGCCTAAGAACATTTTAGAGAAGTCGAAGGCAAAAACGAGGACACGCTAGAATTCAGCTCTGCAGTTGCTTGAGGGCAAGCAACACTCCAGCGGGGAGGACTGTAATGTCCTTGAAATAACTTTTATTTTGGAGGGAAGCTCATAGCAGTGTTTCTAAACACCAATCTGAATTTAAATAATATTAAATAAATAATAATTAAATATTTTAATAAATTTAAATTATTAAAAATAATATTTAAATTTAAATAAATCGTGCTTCTCTCTGGCTGACTCAATTGAAGGAGGCTAAAAATAATATTTTTTTTTGGGCCAACTTCAATCAAATAGTATTTATTGGGGATCTCCTTCATGTTTGGATATCACGAATATTGGACACATAGTCTTGTTAAGCGCATGGGGCGTAGCTGCTCTGGCTTAAACACTCAGGTGCATGCATAGCTACAATCCTGAGAGTATTCGTGTTAGCTTTCTATCTATTTTCCCCAGTGCTCACCAGTAGATGCAAATTTGTAGGAGGCAACGATTATTGAACTAAGGTGAGTTTATACATTGTCGTCCAGCCAAAGCCTGCAGCTCTGGCCAGCAATCATCTTGATGTGATTACCAGTGTTTGCTTGCAGCTCTCAAAAGAATAACAACTGTGCCCAGGTCATCAACAAGGCAATCAGTGAGATCGGCACCAATCTCAAGGCACACGGGTATCAATTCATTCAGGCTCGCGCCTGTCTATCATCATTCGGTGGCATCGTCTCATTGTGGGCTCACACCAGTCATATCTTCATTCGTCAACTCCCAGTCATCATTGCGGATATTCCTCACTAGCTTGGGCAAACCGATACAATTCGTGCAAACAGTACCTATTGTAATCGAATGTATCTATTCCTGTGAGATTTGAGGCTGCATATCTATATATAATTTTAAATTTTATTCCATCTGGTGTCAATCATCTTTCTTGAATTAAATATTAATTTTCATTGCTCAATATTTCAGTTACTATGGATTTAAATTCTCGATTTCAAGCCTGAGATTGTCAATACTTATAGGAAGAAATAGGTTTTCTGTCGTTATCATTTAAGGAGATCCGAGTGGAATTCTTACATACTCACATTGTTGCAGTCTGCAATTCTTATGCCCATATAAAAGTTGAGGGCTTCACCTAAGACAGTTTTGTATTTGGGTATGACTTATAATCACACATACTAATTATTGTTCTTGTTTGGAATGACCTCGAAAACTCTTTTATGTCTCTTTAATCAAAGAGCTCCCAGTTGCTGCCAAAGTGAGATACTCTTCCATTTAAAGTTAAGTGTTGAAAATTCTTCCAACAGCCCTCCTCAAGCCACACTTCTGTGCTTGGGGACTCTAATCTGGCTATTATTTACTTCCTATAGACCAGCCACGACTTGAACCTAGGACCACCCATTCTTACATGGAGTGCTGTAGCACTAAGCTACTTGTCGCTTTATCAGCAGGAGTGTAGATTGTTTTTTCAACACCCTTTCAGTAAATGTTTTTCTTTTGAATGTCAGTTTGGCTAGATTAATCTGTTTTAAAAGATGCTATTAGAAGTTTACCAACACAGTGAATCTACTAGCCTATTAGTATCCTCAGCCTCATTATAGACTACTCTGATTTTCCTGATTGTGGATTATAAACTGGCACATATCTTCAGTCTTCTTCATTTAGACTTCCTAATTGAGGCTAGAAACCATTGTGTTTCTCTTCTTTCTTTGATCATCTATATTGTGTATTGGAAGACTGTAGCATTCGTTTTCACAAGGAATGCACTACTTGTTACTTGCTTATTGGTTTTAGATTGCCTAGTAAAATGGCATAAAAGTATGACCCAAACTATAGTTTCATAATTGAAATATACACGATTATTTTGTGATTGATGGCATATGTTATGGTTGCTTAGCTTCACTGTTAAAAATGCTTATAGATTCTAGAGAGAAATACAAGTTTTCCACTAAAATCACCATTGTGTTAGAATCACTAAAAATGTTTCCTTTTTCATTTTCTTTTGTTCCCTCTTGATTAGCATCTAGGCATTTCTTGAAAGTTTCCTTTGTTTTTATTTCTTTTTCTAGAGTGGTATGCAAGCATAGTTGAAATCTTGAAAGGAGAAATATAACTAGCAGAATTAATGAAGAATGCTATGCTTCAATTGGTATTCTTGATGAAAACCTCAATGATTGTTTGGCAACTACATTTTCCTAAAGGCAAACCAAAGAAATCTATGGGAACATGAGATGACATTTATTGTCAAATAAACTTGACCACCACATTTTCCTGAAGGTAGACTAAATAAACATGGAAAGATTAGATCACATTAATAATCATTAAGCTTGAGTTTGATAATGAGAAATGCTTGAAGAAGTTGATAGAGGAGTTTTGAACTGTTCAATATTTTCCATTTGGCTTATAAACTTAGATGGTAGTAACCTCTGGGTAAATTGGATTCTAGTTATGACATAGCAGGAAATTATTTGTTTGGTTGAACGTGCAAAAGATGTATTAGTTTGTAATAACTACCCCAATTTTTTTCCAAAACTTCACTTGTTAGCGTTAGCTAAAATGCAATAATAAACAAATGAATAAACAACCCTCCACTTTCTGATCACCCAGATCCCGATGTAGGCAAGGTGAGAGCATACAGTGAAAAGGCTTACAAATTCTGAATTCTCTAAGCTACCACTTCTTTAGTGAGGTGAGTAATCAAACCAAGTGCATGAAAGTAAATCATTCGCTTATTCAATGATAAGTACAAGAAAGAAAATAACACCTGGCGGCAACCCAACCATTCACACAAGTCCTTCGCTTGTTCAATGAGCATAAAAAGAAAGCAAATAAAGAACGCGACCATTTATTCAGCGGGAGTAGCAAGTAACATAAAGAAAAGCTCAAACACTTATTCAGCGGGAGCACCACTTGTTCAGTGGGGTGAGTATCAAAGACAAACACAAGAGCATTCACCAATGGTACTACCAATGGTGTTACAATAAGTTCAACATGAATATTTCAGTCCCTCATATGCTGCTGTTATGTAGGAAAATGATAGAAATATGAAGCATAAACTCCACCCCAAGACGCTGCAATGAAAGTATGAGAACACCCCCACAAACCATAACAATAATCCCTCAACAAAAGGTCCTTCGAAGGTCAATGGAAGGTCAAACAAGCTGCTGCTATAGGTCTGGTACACAGGACAGCAGACTGATATGCACAAACAGCAAGCTTAAAAAACCAACCAGCAGTCATAAAATGAGCATAACTTCACCATTACTCCATAGAATCACTCCAAACCACTTGCAAAGGCCTAAGCAAGGCTAGGCATCCAATATGAGCTTGATAGCAGCCCAAACATGTGAAAACAACAGCAGACCCTTTCAAAACTTCCCAAAACAAGATGGTATGGCCTCCCTAGATGGGGTGACCAACTCCAATAAATCCCACTCACTCAAAAAACCTCAAAACTTGAGCAAAGTGGCACCCAAGTGCAAGGATGACAATAATTGAACCCCCACAAAAAGATATTCAATTCTCCAATCAGCGTGAGTGAAAAGGTGGTTAGTTGGGCTACAAAAGCGCACAAACCAGCAATACCCAAAACTGAAAACTCACTCCAAAAAGCCCCTACAATGCTGCAAACCAGCACTCCACACCAAAATATATCTAGAAGACATGATAACAAACAAAAACTGAGAGAACAAAGGAAGCCGTCACCAATATGTGCTCAACTGTAATCCTTGCAATGGAGCTACACCACTATCCAGCTAGGAGATATCTTGTGACCTTGAAACTGAAGTTGACTTATAGGGATTTCGCCCTCAAAGCCCAAGGAGATCTCTCTACATTCTGACAACACTTTGTTATCATAAGTTAGCATATCCAAATGTGAGCAAATGAAGGCGTATAAATAGATTTTGAGACCCAGAAGTTTGAATGCTCTTACCCTCCAAAAGTGGATGCCACACCTTGGAGAAATAAAAAATTAAAATAAAATTTCACTTAAATCCCTTTCCTAGGCGTCCACTTAACTCATGCCTCAAATTTTCTTTTTAAAAACAACTTAAGTTGTCACTTGCTAGGCATGGGGGGGTCCAAGGGGCCTTTTTTGACTTTATGAAATTAACTTAAGTTGCAAATATTTCCTTTTTCGAACTCCACAACTGTTGAAAACACAAATTGCCAAAAGTAACAACATACCAACAACTTAAGTTGCCACCACTACCAGAAATAGAAACCCTACACTGAACTGCTACCATGACCACTGCCAAAAATAGCATATTGCTAAAAATAGTGTGTCCAAACTCAAAATAAGCACATTCTAAGATGTAGTTGTGACTTGCTAAAAATAGAAATGATTGGCCACCAAGGATCTCAGAAAACCCAAAAAGACCCAGAAAACTCTCTAGCAAACTCCTATAGTAAGAAATCTCCAAGAATCTTGGAAACCCTAGAATCGCCTCTGAATAGCCTATGGGTCACCAGAAATAGGCCAACGGTCACAGAAGTGCTTAGGACTAAGAAGGGGACGTTACAATCCTCCCTCCCCAAGATTTCTTGTCCCCAAACAATCACAAGTCTAGATGCTGTAAAATTTGCTCATCCTCCCAAGTGGCATTCTCAACTGGCAGATTCTTCCACTTCACCAAATACTCTCCAATAGGCCTCCTCCTAAAGGAATGCTCTTTGAAATCAATAACTACCTCTGGCACCAAAACCAACTGCCCTTCCTCATCCAACAAAGGTAACTCAGTATAAGCAACAACATTGTGCCCAAGCACCTTTTTGAGGTGTGACAAATGGAAGACATTGTGAACTTTGCTACTCTCTGGTAGCTCCAACTCATAAGCCACCTCCCCAACTCTCCTAGTGATCCTGAAAGGCCCATAAAGACGTGGATTAAGCTTCTCCACTCCACTCTTCTTGAGAGTGGACTATCTATATGGTTGGAGTCTCAGATAGAACATATCCCTAACCTTGAATGCACACTCAATACGTTGTTGATCAACATACATCTTTTGTTGATTTTGGGCATGATGAAGATTGTTCTTCAATGATTTCAAAATCTCTTGACTCTATTGCAACATATCCCTTGCTTAAGGGGCTCTACTACCGCCAAATAGCAAGTCAATGAAGTTAGGAGCTTTGTACCCATACTAAGCCATAAATGGAGACATTTTGATGGACATGTGGTATGAAGAATTATAGCAATATTCTCCCAAATGAAGCCATCTCACCCAAGCCTTTTGTTGTCCTAAAACATAATTTCTGAGATATCCTTCAAGCCACTTGTTCACAATCTCAATTTACCCATCCATCTGTGGGTGGTAACTGGTGCTTGGAGTAAGCATTGTACCACTCAATCTGAAAAAATCTACTACCAAAACATGTTTAGGAACTTGTCCCTATCACTCACAATGTTCTTGGGCAACCCATGCAACGTGAACACCTCTCTGAAGAACAAATCAACAACCTAAGTTGTTGTAAATGTGCTAGTAATGGCAAAGAAATGAACAAACTTTTTCAATTTATCAACAATTATGAATATGCAATCTCTCCCTTCCACCTTCGGCAAGCCCGTGATGAAGTCCATGGAGATACTTTCCCATTTTTGATTGAGAATGCGCAAGGGCTGCAACAAAACAGTAGGAAAGGTGTGCTCATTTTTGTTTTGTTGGAAGATTTGACACACCTTAACATAGCGAATGACCTCATCCTTGAGCCCCTTCCACAAAAATTTCTCCCGAATCTACCTATATGTTTTGAAATAACCTTGGTGACCAGCCAAGGGAACATCATGGAATGATTGGAGTACCTTCTTTTTGAGCTTTGATTTTGGTACCAAGAAGATTCTATACTTGTACAATATCAAATCATCCACCAATTTGTACCTTTCATCATGCATGGTACCATAAACTATACTGGAAGCAAAATAATTCTTAGCATGCTCTGCAATGATCCACTCCTTCCAATTAGTTGTGATCTCCATCAATGAGCTCAAATGTGGCCTTCTTGACAAGGCATCGGCCACTATATTATTTTTCCCCTTGACATACTCGATGTCAAAATTGTAAGCTTGGAGCTTAATCACTCACTTTTGTTGTCTATCACCAAGTTCCTTCTAATGAAAGAAGTGCTTAAGGCGTGCATGATAACAAGCATCTCTTTGTCATAAATGGAGTATGTCCTCTCCACACCCCTCAGTTTTATGCTCTCAAAGACACTAGGATGCTTGTCTTGCATTAGGACAGCACCAATACCTTCTCCAGAAGCATCACAGTGCAACTCAAAAGGCTTAAAGAAGTCTGGTATAGCCAAAACAGGACATGAACTCATAAGGTGCTTGAACTGATCAAAGGCCTTTTATGCTTTTTTTGACCAAGTAAATGCCCCCTTTTTGGTAAGATCTATGAGAGTGGCAGCCATCTAAGAATAACCCTTCACAAATATTATGTAGAACTCACAAATACCCAAAAACCCCTTCAACTGAGCGAGGTTTTCTGGTGGTAGCTAATCCAAGACAGCCTTAATCTTTCTCTAATCCACACTGACCCCCTTAGAGCTGATCACATGACCAAGATAGAGAAGCTTGATCATTTCAAACTCACATTTGGATTCTTTGGCAAAAAAGGATTCAAACTCCAAAATTCTAAGCACTTCCTCCAAGTGCTTCATGTGCTCTTCCCATGTTTAGTTGTAAATCAAGATGTCATCAAAGAAGATTAGCACAAACTTCCTCAATTGCTTTTTGAACACCCTGTTCATGCAAGACTGAAAGGTCACGGGTGCATTAATTAACCCAAAAGGAATGACTAGGAACTCATAATTCCCAAAGTTGCATCTGAAGGCAGCCTTCTCCATGCCTTCTTTCCTCATTTTGATCTAATGGTAGCCTAATCTGAGATCTATCTTAGAGAAGTAAACAGCTCCATGTAGTTCATCAGTGAGCTAATCAATCCTCAAAATAGGACACCAGTTCCTAATTGTTTTCTCATTGAGGGCTTGGTAATCCGTGCACATGCGCATAGTGCCATCCTTCTTCTTGATCAAAACCACGAAAGAAGCAAAAGCACTCTTCCTTGGGCAAATGTGACCCATCTCCAAGAGCTCTTTGATGGCCTTCTCTATCTCATCCTTGTGCCTCTTCGAATCCTGGTGTGGGGTTATGATGATGGGTTTTTCTCCTTCCTCTAGTTCAATCACATGCTCAATCCCCCTTTCAAGAGGACTCCTAGGAGGAATTCCACCAAACACCTTGCTTCGCTTAGAGAGCAAAACTTGCACATGAGGATGGTAATGTCTCTTGTCTTTTGGAGGATTGGAAGGCATGATCACACACTTTGCTACCCACTCTACCATATCATGATGAATTAGCCTTTCCATCCTTTTGAATGAAACTATAAGAGGGCCTCCATTTGACATCCCTCTCAAAACCACCTTCTTCCCTTCTGATGTAAACTTCAACTCCATGGTCTGAAGGTTCAGAGTGATCTCTCCAAGAGATCGCAGCCACTGGATACCAAGAACTGCATCTGTGACACCAATGCTCACAACATAGAAGTCATCTTTGACTTCATAATTGCGCAACTGGATAGACATATTAGAAATCTTGTGAGTCCAAGTGATTGTGAAACCATCCACTACCATGACTTTGAAACCTTCAAATTATTTTGTTTTGAGGCCTCTCTCGGCTACTATCCCCTCATCAATGAAATTGTGAGTTGCTCATGTATCAATTAGAGCAAAGATTCGCTACCCACAGAGTACACCACGAACTCTAAAGAACTCATTCTTTTGGAAGCTAGAAAGTTGAGCAAATGCACCCCCACTTTCTTGGTCTCCTTCCACCTCTTCTAGGTCCTCTTCTTCATCTTTTTCCTCCAAACCTAACTTATGTTCTAATATATCAGATGCTGATTCATCAACAAAATACACCTCCATATGGTGAGATTTGCCTCTTTCGAAGCACTTGTGCCCTGGGGCCCACGATTCCTTGCAAGTGAAGCATAGTTTCTTTCTTTGAAGCTCATTTCAAAGGTCATCATCCATCCGAGAAGGAAACTTCTTAGACTGATTTGAATCTTTATGAAAAGGCCTCCTATCCTTCTTATGTGGGAAGGACTTGGACTACAACTCCATACTTCTTGCTTTTTTTATTGCCTCTGAGAGAGTTGGTGGATCAAAAGCCTTCACCCATCCCTTCAACAATTCCATCAATCCTCCAGTGGAAAGGACCACAAGTCTTCTTTCAGTGATGTTGGGCACCATCACGAAAAGCCTCCGAAAATAAAAAATGTATGCATCAAGTGAACCATGTTACTTCAATTGGGAAAGCTCTCGGAACTTCACTTCAAGGTCCTTTTGGTCAAATCTTTTGATGAGTTTGTTAGTGAACTCAGCGTAGGTCACAATAAGGTTATGGCCAAAAGGGACCAAACCATGATACCACCATTCATGGACAGCCCCGTCCAAATGAAGAGTTGCAAACTTGATGGCGTCCAACTCCGGCATTGGCCTCAATGAAAGATAGTTATCAAGCTTTTGGACACAAGCTTTAGCAGAACACTTATCACTCCCATCATAATGTGCTAGTCACCTTCCCAGAGGTTTGTTGATAACCCCTTGGAGCCATAGGACCACGATTCTCATATCTTTCACCTCCTCTCTTCTTCTTCTAGTTAATGAATTGGTCCACTGTCAAAATCTCTCAGATCTCCAGAGGAAGGGTAACATACTTCGTGTAGCTATTTCTCACTTCATCAGCTATAGGAATTTGAGCTTCTAGCTCGGTTGGGAATTCCTCCCTTTGAGTGAAGGTCAGTTGGAGATGTCTAGGGGTGGATCCCCTAGTCAGTTCAACAATATGGCCACTTTTTCCCCCATTATGGTTAGCAATTGAGGCACTAGTCTCACTATTCTAGCATTGAGGTGTGGGAGTCATGTTCTAGCTCATCTTAGCCAATAGCAGTGACATCATGTCCATGCAATCAAACTTTCTCTCTGCTCTAGTATCCAAACTCTCTTCTTGGGCTAGTCCCTTTTCCCTTTCTACCATGGTTTCAATTGCTCTGTCACTGACAATCTTTGGCTATTGCCGAACTTTGAGAACTTCTAAGAAGGTTTCCTCAACTAGATCTGGAGGAGTCTGAAACTGTTGTCTCTTCTACTCATTGTTGTAGTATCTGATTTCTCTATCACTCATAGAGATTTTTTGTCAACTAAAGGCAATGAAAGGCACAGGCTGGCAAGATGACCAGCTTTGATACCACTATAATAACCACCCCAAATTTTTTCCAAAACTTTGCCCGTTAGCATTGGCCAAAATGCAATGATAAACAACTGAATAAGCAACCCTCCACTTTCTAATCACCCAAATCCCGATGTGGGCAAGGTCAAAGCATACAATGAGAAGGCTTACAAATTTTGAATTTTCTAAGCTACCATTTCTTCAGTGGGGTGAGTAATCAAACCAAGTGTGTGAAAGTAAATCATTCGCTTATTCAGCAAGAAGTACGAGAAAGTAAATAACACTTGGCAGCAAGCCAACCAATCACATAAGTCCTCTGCTTGTTCAACGGGCATAACAAGAAAGTAAAAAAATAACTTGACCGCTTCTTCAATGGGAGTAGCAAATAACATAAAGAAAAGCTCAACCACTTATTCAGCAGGAGCACCACTTGTTTAGTGGGGTGAGTATCAAAGACAAACACAAGAGCATTCACCAATAGTACTACCAATGGTGTTACAATAATTTCAACACGAATATTTCAGTCCCTCATATGCTGTTGTTATGTAGGAAAATGATAGAAATATGAAGCATAAACTCCCCCCCAAGACGCTACAATGAAAGTATGAGAACACCCCCACAATCCATAACAATAATACCTCAACAAAAGGTCCTTTGGAGGTCAATGGAAGGTCAAACAAGTTGCTGCTGCTACAGGTCTGGTACACAAGACAGCAGACTGATATGCACAAACAGCAAGCTTAAAACACCAACCAGCAGTCATAAAATGAGCATAACTTCACCATTACTCCGTAGAATCACTCCAAACCACTTGCAAAAGCCAAAGTAAGGCTAGGCATCCAATATGAGCTTGATAGCATCCCAAACACGTGAAAACAACAGCAAACCCTTTCAAAACTTCCCAAAACAAGATGGTACGACCTCTGTAGATGGGGCGACCAACTCCAATAAATCCCACTCTCACTCAAAAAACCTCAAAACTTGAGCAAAGTGGCGCCCAAGTGCAACAATGACAATAATCGAACACCCACAAAAAGATATTCAGTTCTCCAATCAGTGTGAGTGAAAAGGTGGTCAGTTGGGGTACAAAAAGGCACGTACCAGCAATACCCAAAATTGAAAACTCACTCCAAAAAGCCCCTACAATGCTGCAAACCATCACTCCACACCAAAATATATCTAGAAGACATGATAACAAACAAAAACTGAAAGAACAAAGGAAGTTGTCACCAGTATGTGCTCAACTATAACCATTGCAATGGAGCTACACCACTATCCAGCTAGGAGATATCTTGCGACCTCGAAACTGAAGTCAACTTGGAGGGATTTCATCCTCAAAACCCAAGGAGATATCTTTGTATTCCGGCAACACTTTGTTATCATAAGTTGGCATATCCAAATGAAAGCAAAGGAGGGCGTATAAATAGATTTTGAGACCCAAAAGTTTGAATGCTCTTTCCCTCCGAAAGTGGACACCACACCTTGAAGAAATAAAATATTCATTTAAAATTTCACTTAAATCCCTTTCTTAGGCGTCCACTTAAGTCGTGCCTCAAATTTGCTTTTTAAAAACAACTTAAGTTGTCACTTGCTAGGCGTGGGGGGTCCAAGGGGCCTATTTTGACTTTATGAAATTAACTTAAGTTGCAAATATTTCCTTTTTCAAACTCCAAGACTGTTGGAAGCACAAACTGCCAAAAGTAACAAGATACCAACAATTGAAGTTACCACCACTACCAAAAATAGAAACCTTGCACTAAACTGTTGCCATGACTACTACCAAAAATAACACTTACTAAAAATAGCATATTGCTAAAAATAATAAGTGTGTCCAAACTCAAAATAAGCACATTCTGAGATGCAACTATGACTTGCTAAAAATAGTAAGTACTAAAAATAGTAGTGACTACCCGCCAAGGATCTCAAAAAACCCAAAAAAACCCAAAAAACTCTCTAGCAACCTCCTACAATAACCTCCTAAAAGGCAAACAAGAAACCTCCAAGAATTTTGGAAACCCTAGAATCGCCTCCAAATAGCCTACAGGTCTCCAGAAATAGGCTAGCGGTCACAGAAGTGCTTAGGACTAAGAAGGGGACATAACATAGTTGAAGTATTTTGCTTGGACCATGAATTACTTAATAAAGGTGTTGATGGATATATGGTAGTGATTCATCCTCCATTCCTTAAGATATTTTTGAGTCAGGTTTTAGGCATTTTCATAACTGAAGAAGACATTAAAAATGGGATTTCCTCAATCTTAAATGTTGTGAAATCTTCGAGAAGGCCAATATGGTATGAAATACTATTCCTGCTGCTCAATTGGAAAACTATCATTCATTTAAAGGAGAATGCATTCAACATCCTAAGTTTTCATAAAGTCTCATTTTGATTTATCAGGGATGTTAAGCATTACTGCATGGCCATTCAATCTCTTCGAGGCACCAATAGAAGTTTACTCTTTTTTATTGTTATGTATGAAGGTTATTGAGAATTACAAACCAATCAACATAGATGATTATGTATGTGACCACCATTCAAGATGTTAGATTTAGAAATAAACTAAAGCTATCCAAAAACCTATTGCACGAAATAGAACAATAAAACTATTCTAGCAAATGATACAAAAATAAATAATAGCAGAATAGAGTTAGTTCCCACAAAGAGATATGCAAATGCTCACAAAGCAAAATAGCATTACAAGAGCTCACAATAGCAAGAATAAATAACAAGCTAGAGGAGTGGGTACATATATAGGGAAAAGGGAAGGCAAAACCAACCAATAAGAAAAGTAACTCCAACTACCAAAAATAGGGGAGAGTTACATTCATGGAAGATGCCATTTACCCTTATTATAGCCCACCCACTACAAATAAACAAGCTAAACTAATTGTGTAGGAAAATACATAATATCCAACTAAGGAAAATAAAAAACCTACACTAGCACCCCCTTTAAATGCAACTTTGGTGGGTAAAAAGATGGATTCTAACAAATGAAGCCAAATGACGTAGCCATGAAAAAATAGATTCCCCCAAAGAGAAGAAGCTCCCTTTGCTCACCTCCCCCCACTGCCAATGTAATGTCCCCTATTTGGGATTACCCTTGATTTTGCACTAGAATCACAAATTCAATTGAAACAAGAGGTGTAATATAGATAGACTTTAAACTTTTACCAATAAACATGTCCTTAGCTAAAATCTTGGATTAGGTCCTACAATCATGTTAGATAACATATAATTCTACCAATGATTCAATAAGAGTTAGGATCCATATAATACATATATATTATCAATTATTTCAATCCATTTGAAAAAACCATTTAAAAAATCAAGAATCAATAGTGCTATTCCTAGATTCAACCATGATGGGGTTGGAGAGGAAGCATGTTAGGGAGCCCTAACTTCACCACATCTAAGCCCAAGAGCGCAGAGTAACCATACTCGACCTCAGCCCCAAGGGGTAGGAACTCTTGTCCATCCCACATGAGGTGGTTTACTTAGAAGGGGAAGACGCACCTACATCCCTTATCATTACTCCGCAATAAGACGCCCTAACTTCACCACGTCTAAACCCAAGAGCACGGAGTATCCATACTCGACCTCTTGGCCCCAAGTGACAAGAACTTTTGTTGCCCCAACATGAGGTGGTCTGCTTAGAAGGGGAAGACGCACCTGCTGACCTTATTGAGGTTCCTCCCTAACACTTTCATGATTGCTCATAGGAGATTCAAATAAATAGATGATTATAGAGATTAATTACTATCATCACAAAGAATTGATAGACTAATCTATATATATATATCTTCTTATTATCTTGCATACCACAATTGAATAACACTGCTGTAGTTTACTGATATTTCTAATTTGATTGGTATATTACAGTTGCAGATTGCTTGATCTTCTAATAGAGGTCGACAGAACTTTTATTCCCCTATTTGATCTGTTTTAATATTCAGAAGACATTCCTTAAAGAAAAGGATGATGTTAGTAATAGTATAAATAGATTCACTATTTCCTTATTTACCAATTTAGAGATAATATATCCCTCCTTATTGTCTATTAGTCATTATGAGATATATATATATATAGAGAGAGAGAGAGAGATGACTAGCAAATAATATATATTAAATGCATACCACACACCAATCACATATGTGATCGATATCTGCTGCTATTCTGAATGCAAATTTTGCTATATTTGCTGGTCTTCTTCCATATCAGATTTATTGATTTCATTCCATATTTTATTCCCCATTTCATTGGTTCATCTCTTTCCATATATCAGACTTTTATTATTTCCATGCCTTCATTTGCTCATAAATATGTGTCAATCCCTCATATATATTTCTGTTGTATATCCTTCCATATCTTTATTTGATTCCCCCATTTAATATTTATACCATTCAAGAGAGGTGTCTCTTGTGGGGGATGTGTTATTTTAAATAGATGTGTCTTTGGAAAGCAATCGCTGCCTTTCCTAAACCCTTAATTAATCGCTTCCTTTGGATATATTAATACCTGGCCTTTAATTACTGCCCTTCCTAATGAACCGCTACCTTCCTTTATTTCTGCCTTAATAAAATGGTTGCTCTGTTATTAAAAGCTGCCGCTGCTGTCTTATGTGTATGATGATAAATTACTGCTTATCACCTCATTTTTATAATTGTATTTCCCTTTAATATATTATTTATATATATTGTTTCTTAATATATTTATTTTTATATCGGTTTATATATATATATATATATAGTATTATATTATAATGACTATAATTATAATAATAATATTTAAATTGTTAATATCTATATTTATTTATTTTTTAATATTTATATGGTTATTTATCATATTTCAACGTTTGGTTTCTTTTATACTTTAGTGTTGCAATTGATCATGGCAGGGAGAGTTACATTCATGGAAGATACCATTTACTCTTTTCATAGCCCACCCACTACAAATAAACAAGCTAAACTAAATGTGTAGGAAAATACATAATATCCAACTAAGGAAAATAAAAAACCTACACTGACAACCCCTTTAAATGCAACTTCGGTGGGTAAAAAGATGTATTCTAACAAATGAGTCCAAATGACGTAGCCATGAAAAAATAGATTCCCCCAAAGAGAAGAAGCTCGCCCTAATCACCTCCCCCCACTACCAACCCAAATAGATGGGTGAAAAGATGGGTCCCAACAAATGAAGCTTGATGAGGTACCCATGAAGAAATACATCTCCCCGAAAGAAAAGAATCTCCCTCATCCCCCTCTAAACCCAAATAGGGTGAGAAAAGACCATACCAAAAGCCCTCTTCGAGAAGAGCCGAAGGAAGATAGGAAATAAGGGGAATTAATCATGAATCGAGCCCACCTACCTTCTCGGGGAAAGAAGGCCTTCATGGCTGCTATCTCTAGGGGCTGCCATCAGCAGGGAGTTCTAACTCCATTGGTTGGTGTAGATTCAAATGTATACATATTTGTAACACCCATGTATATCTGGATGTAGATGGAGATAGCCACCAAAGACAGCATGGGACAGAGAAATGGATGGGTCTGCTATGAGCTCAATGCATCTATCTCATCCCTCCGTAGATAGATAAAAGGCCCATCTCCCAGTGCCATGGTATAATCGTGCCTGCTGCGTAATCCCTAGGGCCTTTCTCAAGTGTTGATCAAAAGCGTGCCAGTTCCCACCCATCCCATTACAAATCGGATTCCTTACCCACCCCTATGTATCTTGCTTGGGAAGCACATCTTGCCACTGTGTATCAAGATGCCATGAGTTATCCATAATTATGTATATGAGAATCAGACCCGCTCTATCTCCAACTATAGCCTCCCACCCAAGGCCTATCCCAACTATCCTCCCACGAAAAGGCGAATAGGTCGGTCCCGAAGGGCCCAACTACCAGCCACCCTACTATTCGCCAAGGGGCGGGGCCCGGGTGCGAGGGCCCCTAAAATTCTATGGTAGGCTTATCCTAGCAAGCGTGCCTTCGGCGCCGACCATATTGGCCTTACGGTGGGGTTTGTGGTGGGGATTATAGTTCCCATGCAGGGGCGGCTGGTACTTCGTAGTGAAAAAGGGAAAGAGCTTTCATGTGGCTCGATACATATATAGAGTAGTGAACCCAGCGGCCAGCACCTGGCCCTATTCGGGATGTCTCCAAATGCTAAGGAACTTGTTTGGACCAGGTTTCTTGGAAATGCTCTTTATTCAGTCACTCGATCAGTTCGATTGATTGGATTGAGATAGCCCAGGAGGTTGAAACTCGCCTTAAAGAGCACAAGAGCCCGAGAGAGAATCAAACCAACCGGGTCAAGAGAGGTAGGTAGGAATAGAGGACTTAACTATCCCCAAAGTAGAGAGAAAAAGGAAGGACTAGATAGCCCATCAAAGAAGTAGCCTTCCACATTCCTAACAAAGATCGTAAATGAAGAAACTTGCTTTCAATGAAGGTTTCGGTGAAGAGGTTGATAATCTACTTGGAATTCAGGCAATATCAAAGATCAATGACATGTCCACGATTAAGCTCCCAAATGTAGTGCATGTGAACCTTTATGTGCTTGGTCCATTGATGGTGAACCAAGCTCCATGGAATTTGTATGGTACTCTAATTGTCATAAGAATATAACACATGGCCATTTGAATTGGATACCAAACTTAGTGAGAATGTGTTGAAGCCAAATGGCCACAATAGTGGCATTAACAACCCCTTGATACTCAAGCTTAGTTGAAGACATGATAATAGTAGATTGCTTCTTGTTTGACCAACAAATAGGAACTTAACCAAGTGAGAAGTAATTTGAAGTTGACTTGCAATCCTAAGAATTGCCTGCCCAATATATATCCAACCAAGTCAATATCAATACCTGCCATGTAGTGAATCCCAAAATTGTGAATACCTTGAATATAATGGAGAAGCCAATTGACTGCCTTTTAGTATAGTGTATGGGGCTCTTGCATAAACCAAGAGACCATGCACACAACATATGATATATCAGGCCTCATGTGAGTTAAATAAATGAGGCTCCAAACAAGCTATTTATACAAGATACTATCAACCAAAAGTGAAGTGCACTAAGCCTCAAGTTTAACTCCTGAAAGAAAGGGAGTCAAAGAAGGCTTGTAGTCAGCCATGTGAACTGCAAGAGCATACTTGGATTGTGCAATGGTAATCCCAAAAACAGATTGTGATATCTCAATCTTTGAAAAAATAATGCATCAAGCCCCAATTCAATCATCAAAAACCTATCACAAATGGCAGTTTTCATTGTCACAATAGATGAAGAACTCCATGTGATTAATAGTTCATTAGCATATAAAACCAAAATGAGAAAAGAATCATGTTGGTACAGAATGTAGATGTTTGGATCTGAATGACAACGAGAAAACCCAACCATGAGAAAGAACGAATCCATATTAGCATACCAAGCTCGAGGGACCTGTTTCAAGCCATAGATATATTTCCAAGTTTGCAAACCAAGAGTTATGTAGAGAAATCTATGGCTACTCCATGTATATCTCCTCCTCAAGGTCTTTGTGAAGAAATGTACTCTTCACATCCATCCGGTGAACCTACTAGCAATGTGTTGCAATGGTAGCAAGTGTGAGTCAAATAGAGTTCATTTTTGCAACTAGAGAAAAGGTCTCACAATAACGAATGCTAGGAACCTACAAAAACCCCTTTTCTACCAATTGTACCTTAAACTTATCCATTGACCCATCTACTGCAAATTTTGTCTAATAAATCCACTAGCATCAAACTAGTTTTCTTCCATTAGGAAGGGGAACAAGATCCCAAGGATGGTTCCTAACCAAGGTATTGTACTCCTACATGGCTACATGCTGCTCAAAAATGTTAGATGCCTCCCAACAAGAATGTGGGTTAAAAGCTAAAGAAAATGTGAACTTGCAGAAACCCTTGAAACTATGAACATGTTCACCTAGTGTCTAATGGATCCCCAACCTAATCACCTACAGCCTACAATGTTTGACAATACTAAAGTGGACTTTAAGTTGGAGAATCAAGAGAGTTCTCAACCTCTAAATGATGACTAGGAGAGGGAAGAGGTGAATCCTCATCATCACTCTTAGCATTCAAAATGGAGGAAGAAGAGTCATCATTAGGAATATGCCTAGGTGGATCTGAAACCTTAGAGGTATTGTCATCAAGTCCAAGTGACTCCAATGTGAATGTGGAAGGATGAGAAGTATCAAGAGTGGATCTCAAAGAGCTCTCCTTAAAGTTGACACTCCTCTTAATTCACTCGTGTGGTAGGATGGAAGATTCAATGACCCTTAACACTATCTAGATAACCTACAAATATGCAAGGCTTTCTATATGGATCCATGGCCTTGCATTTCTTTGTAGGAATGTGGGCTCATGTGGGAGAACCACAAACCCTAAAGTGCTTAGCTATTGGTTTCTAAGCACTCCAAGCTTTGAAAGGAGTGTTTCCCTTCAAGGATTGATGAGGAATATGGTTCTAGATATAACAATCACAGTTAATGGCCTCTGCCCAACACTGAGATGCAAAAGAGCTAGATTATATCATACATTTTGCCATTTCCTTCAAAGACATGTTCTTGCATTCTACCACATAATTTTGAGAAATTTTGCACTTTAGATGGCATTGATTTATAGTGCACAATTCCTTAACATACCACCATTTTTTGTGAGAAAAAGCTTAATGGCTTTTCCTAAATATTTCTCCACAAAAAAATTGAAGACATACAAAAACTCAAAGACCTCGAACTTTTGTTGAAGAAAGAACACCCAAGTATACCTAGAAAAGTCATTGATGAAGGTCAAAACATACCTAGAACTACTAAAGGGTGTGCAAACAAACCTACCAAGTCACTATGAACTAAATCCAAAATTTATGAAGCTCTCCATCCCTTGCCTTTGTCAAACTTCTTTTTGGGATGCTTACTAAGGATGTAACCTTGGAATACACCATCAAAAAGAAAGCAAAAGGCAACCCTATAACCACACCTTCTAGGTAAGCTACTGCGAGTAGCAATAGTTACGATGGCCAAACCACTCATGCCATAACTTACCCCATCGAAATGAGTGAGTAGAACAATAGGAGGATCAATAACAAAGTGACAAATGAGATTTAACTAAGACTAATGATTTGATTTTCCTTATTGCAATTGTAGAACCATTTTACCTCACTAATAATAACTAAATCAAGAGTGAACTCAACCTACTTTCCCAAATGGGTGTGAGTGATCTAATAAACTGATAGTATATTACTGGTTAATGAGGGTACACAAAGAACATCATGAAATTTCCCATCCTCCATGTCAATAGACCTTCTTCCACACACCTCAACAAAAGTGCCATCACCCATCAAAATAGTCAATATAGTACAAGGCTCCAAAAATGTGAAGTCATCACAAGATGAAGCCATGTATTGCAAAGCACCCAAATCAAGAACCCGAGTGAATGGTGGAGATGCAACTACTACAAGGGCCTTGCCCTTTTCTTGCCCCTTGCTGTTATCTTTTTCCTTAGGAGACCCCTCATGTGAAGAACTTTGTTTCACTGACTCAAAAACATTCATATTGTTCTTTTCTAGAATGTGTCAAGTTATTAATTTGTTTCTTCTAACAATTATGTTCATCATGATTGAGCCTTTTGCAATAGGCACATTTGACCTCTTTCTTAGGCTTGTTGCCTTTAGAAGATGAGGTCTTTGAAGCTACTTTGTAAGCAGCAGAACTCATCATTTTTCTCTTTTTTATTCTTATTTTTTTGTTTATTTACCTTCTTACCCAATCTATTCTGTTATTTTGTGTCTTGGTTAGCAACCAAGGCGTGTGACTTAAAGGATTTATGAGTACCCATTTGATTAGCTTATCTTGCTCCCTACTAAGGGCAATGATAAAGCCATCTAGAGATGGCATTGTGAATTGAATTCCTAGGGCACCCTTTGTGAAATAGAAGGTAGAAACAAAGATTGAATAGTTTAAACCAAGTTTGGAGAGAATGCTAAGAATCAACTAGATGTCTTTTTTAACAATTCCATATTGTTTTAAACACAATCTCAATGATTTCAATTTGGTGAAGAAGTCTTGAATTGTGTCAAAATTGTGAAAACTCAAACTAATGAGTTCATTCTCCAATTGGTGACCTCTCGTGACATATTGAATCCGAAACAAATAAGCCAACTTAGACCAAATCTGATTGGGTAAATCTAAAGACTCAATGAGAAAGAGAAAATCAGGTTATATAGAAAAACACAACCCATAGGCCTCATTACATTTTTAAAACCATTTCCTTTTTTATGCATCTAAACTTCCACCTTTGTGTCATCTCCTTTGCACACAGTGCGCCTTCTTGGTTGATTCACTTGAGATGCAGTAATCCCAGCCTTATGCCTTTGGCTATACCTCATCCTGCATTCCTCCCTAAAGCTGCTGATATCCATTCCTATGCCTAGCCAACCTTTGACTGACAAACCTATTGCCTCCCCGACCACATGCCCTGATGCACAGTGGTGACCAGCCCATACTTAATGCCTTGACATGCTTATCCAAAAACTCAACCTGCACAGTCTCAGGCATGCACCTACAAGTGCTTCCACACCATGGATAAACTCCTCAACCTTCACAGTAAACCACTTATGAATATAGAACTCCCTGTTTACGTATGATACTAAAATTTTGGTATAAATAAATAAGAAGCAACAAAGTTTTTCCATTTTTACATATGATAATAAAATTTTGGTTCTAAGTTTGCCAGGTAGTACAGGCTATTTCATCATGAGGGGGCTTATATAGAACTCCCTGTTTACATATGATACTACAATTTTGGTTCTAAGTTTCCCAGGTAGTTACAATCATTGATGCTTTTGTACTTTCTACATACAAACTATTAAATGATTTACTAAGATGCTTGCTAAGTGATTGTTTCTTTCTATGTGCACAATGTGTTTGTGCGTACAATATCCAAAATGATACAAAAAAATGGCAGCAACAGGCTGATCAATCTCCTTCCTCTTCCCATGGTTCTGTGAATATGATCTTTCAAAAAGAAAATCCATTTAAGAAGTTATGTGAACAATGTTGACTGTGAAAACAGACCACAAATGTACTGTACAAACTACAAACTATCAGGTAGGTGAGTCAGGAAATCTATGATAATATACAGCTTCTTTTCACTGAACTGAAATCCTTGAAAATAGGGGGAAAGCAATTTAAGTGCAGTACTGCTTGTTATGATGGTAGCCACAGCCAAAGCAACACCACAGTAGGCTCTGAACTGAGCGGGCTTGTGGGAAATGCTCCCACAGTGCCCCCTTTTTGGCATATAACATAACTTTATACTCTATGTTTTGATTAATGAAAGCTGTCAAAATTTAATAGTTCATTATGTGGACTTATAGGCAATTTTCAGAAAAAAATAATTAGCCAATAGGCTATATATTGTAGGAACTTTGAGCTGAAACCTGTCTCACACCATGAAACAACTAGCCGTAAAACAATTTGCCGTCGTTGTTTACCGTTCATCTTCTTTGCATTTAATTTTTGGAGACACAGCAGGGCTGTAGTCCACTACTCCACGAGGAGTAAGGCAAATTGTTTGGCCAATTTTAAGGCATGTAGCATACACTGCACACCAAAATAGGCCCTTCCATTTCTAACTACAGGTCTATCGAAGAAGAATGTAGGATGCTCGAAATCATTCATTGTGCCCTTCAGTGGGCCCAAAACGGGTCCCGATTGCCTTAGTGGAGCTGAAATGGAGCCTACCATTTCCAGTTCTCTTGATACATAAACGAGCATTTCTTGTTCCTCCTCTTCATAATGTGGATTGGATTCTGGAGATGAGAGGACTGCTCCTTGAAGGAGCAGCTGTATATTGCATCCTATTGGACTAATTAGGTGATTGACAATATTTTACATATGCTTTTTATTGGATTTTGTTTTAAGATTTGATGCTATTGGTAGTTATCAAGTTATGATTTTTTAGCCATTTGAAGAATGATATGGTGATAGAGATTTTTCAAGGTTACCCCAAGTTTTCGGGATGGGGACAGCAGGACAAGTCCCCAAGTTTCCGATTTTTTAAGCCAAATTTAGGGATGGCAGAGGACGGCTATATAAAAATATAGGGAAAATTTAAAAAATATAGGGAAATTGTAAATATTCAATAGATAACATGGATAAGGCATGCATAATATACATTATAGACCATTAACATATAACATTTGTGTTCAAGTTGATATGGTTTATTGCGTATGCATTGATCTTAATGAATAAGTTAGAAGTTATTCAATGGAAAGCTTGATTTTGAACTAAGAAAATAGATACTTTGAGATAATTTTTTTGTTTATTGATAACTGGAACAAGGGAGTGCAGCCTTCTGAGAATGATAGCAAGTTGCATTAGGCAAATAATCTGCACAGTTATCATGTTATTGTTTTGCATGATCAGATGTCCCAAGGCCCGCTATGTATCATCTTCACAATAGAGTAAGACCTGTGAGACTTATTTATGAGGCACAGTAGCATTGAGAACAAGCACTGAGTGTTAGGTTATTCATTGGAATTCATCCAGGCACCTCAGTACATAAACCAATATTGAATAATTGTATTAGTTACACTTATCCAAAGTTTCAAGACAACAAGCAGTGGCACCAATTTATTTCATGGGTGGACATAATTAAGTTCACACTCCCCTACTATGAAAATGCGTTTCTTTTTTGTTTTGACCATGCTTTGATGTGGGGGACGGTTGACCATCCTAGGGACAGCCATGGGACTTCTAGGATGGCTAACTATCCTGAGGACGGCCAACGGACCCCTAGAAGTCCCCTAGCCGTCCCCATCCTCTATCCCTTGGCCATCCCCAAGTCCCCTGGCTGTCCCCGAGACTAGTCAACCGTCCACCATCCGGTCAACAACGTCCCCCCGTTTTAGGGACATTTCCTGAAAATTTTGCAAAAAAGGGGACGATCCCCTGCCGTCCACTAGTACCCAAGACGTCCCAAGGACAGGGTGGGGCTTTTTCTTTTGGGGGGGGGGGATGAGTCCCCAGGTTTCCCTAAGATTTTTATGATTGATTGAATAATTTTAGAAGCTTTTTGTTTGAATTTTCCAAGCAAGTATCGTACTCTATGTTCCCACCCCTGCTCTTCTCATTTCTCTAAAAAGTCCAAAGGCTGCCTTGAAATCTTGTGTTGTGTGAAATATAATCTAATACAAATATAGTGGTTAGAGTAATCCAACATCAAGTTCTAGACCTGTCGTGTTAATGCCTAAAACTAATTGAGTAGCCTCAACTTTTTGTTGGTCTTTCCAATAGGCCTTCATAAGTGAAGAAATCACACCAATTCTAACTCCGGCTCTGTGAGCAATCATTTCATCCAATATGTTGTGTGCCTTTTCTAGCCAACCTAGATTTACACATGCATGAATTATACCTACACAAGCAGTTTGATCCACTGCCACCAATTGCCCTTCAATGTCTTGTGCCCTAATAAGAAATCTTCCCAGATCTTTAACAGTTCCTAACTCTAGAAAACCCTTTACAAGTGTGCAGTAAATCTGTTTATCAGGAAACACATATGTATTGAGTTTTGAGCATTCATCACCTGATTCACACCTTGCTCTATCCATAGAACTGCATGCTCTTTTCAACATAAACAATACACTTTCTGAAGCAAACTCCAAATCACTTACACCTAAATATGGAGGCATTGGGTATTTCTACCCTTTTTCTCCTGAATTATATATTCTTCTTTTTATAAAAGTCACAGTGGCCGAAATATTGTTTCTAATGTCTTATGTTCTTCTCTCCTACAGGTCGAGATTCATCACTGCGAGTCCAAGATGGAGATGACTAAGAAGAGGGGAACATGATATTCTTATATTTTTCTATCAGCGTAACCCTTGCACCCCTTCCGGTGCAAGTGCTAGTAATAAACAAATTATGGACTTGAAGTTGTGAACTATGACATAAGGGTTGAGGCTGGTTGTTCATTCTGGTGGGTTATGCAATAGCCAAGCAACTTCATCAAATAGGTCTTGATAGCAAAGTTTATAATAAATTGTAAATTTAATTCTATATTTAATCACATTATGTAATTTATAAAGGTTTCTAAGAAACTGCTTTAGTAAGATGATAACCAGTACTATAGTAACCAAGTACAAGTAAACCATAAGTGACTCATAGTTCAAATGTTGGCTATATGAGTTAGCCCTTAGATGTGTTTTATAAAATCTAGTTACCAAATATCAAGATTGATTTTTTACAAGTTAGGTTCTCTTAGATGTGTTTTTTTAAATCTGATTACAAGGTATCAAGATCGATCTTTTACCAATTCCTTACTAGCATGTTCTGTTACCATAAGTTAATAGTTCATAATGTGGATTTATAGGCAATTTTCAAAAAAAATAAAACTAATAAACAAATTATAGACTTGAAGTTATGAACTAAGACATAAGGATTGAGGCTGGTTGTTCACTCTGGGGAGTTATACACTTTCCAAGCAACTTCATCAACCATGTCTTGATAGCAAAGTCTAACAAACTTAAAATTTAATTATATATTTAATCATATTATGTGATTTCTAAAGGTTGGTAGGGAACTGCTTCAGTAAGATGATAACCAATACTATAGTAACCAAGTACAAGGAAACTATGTTGCAAGTATGAAGGTGTTGTCATTGATGTACACTGGTTAACTGGTTACCAACTGGTTGCAAGTATGAAGGTGTTGGCATTGATGTCATGTATGATGGTTATTGGCTGTATATGTCGAGGATATTGAGAAAATTGTAATAAACAAAGGTTGCAAGTATTTAGTGTTTCCTCCAAGTTTTGCTCTGGGATTTGTTGCTATGATAGTGAGGATCTGAGGTACTGTTTATGATTGTTGGAAGATGTTATATCCATATTTTGGGTTTTTGGATCGTTGTACAATGTGCGGTATGTTCACTAGTTGTGAACTGTGCTTTTCTATGTATCTAGCTGAGGTCCAGGAGAAATGGCGTTGCTCCGGATTTCTTCTTGTTTGAGTCTTATGACTTGCGGTTCTCAGGATAAGTTGTTGAGGACATGTTCAAGTTAATTTTGTTATTTAGAAAGATTGGATCATGTTAAGGTTGTGTGTGCTTAATTACTTATGCCTTTTACACTGGTTTGGCTGACCTTGTGTTTAACACTACTTACGAAGTTTATGGAAGTGTGTTGAAGTGGGTGTTTGGGTCGTCCTCATACTAATTCCACCGTAGAATGTTTTGGCGCCGACCTAATTTGAATTTGTAAATGCAAGTGGTGTGTGGCCAACTTTGGATGTGTTTCAAAGTTGAAGACGATATAAATACAAGTTGAGATGTTTGTGAAAGATGAATGCAAGCAAGATAGATGTGAAACAGTGTGTATGTGATGCGAGTTTGAGCAGATTAGTGCAAGACCTAATTGTGAGTTTCCGGAAGCAGTGAGCTAAAGGTGTACTCTATCATTCAAGCATGTCTACAAGTGTGTGAGTGAATTGTGGTGGAAATCTTTGTTGCATTGAGATTGTTTTCTCTCTGTAACAAATCTCTTCTATCTTCTTTGTAATTTTGTGGCAGTGAGCCCTCCGAGTGGTTAACCCTTGTTGGACAGTGAGTCCTAATCCAGACAGTAAGTCATGTTTTGGCAATGAGCCTTTGTATTCGGTTTTGATATTCTCTATATTGTGAGCTAATCCTCACCGTGGTTTTTCCCTTATTGGGTTTTCCACGTAAATCTGGTGTTATTGTGTGATGTTTTCAATTTTTGCTTTTGCACTTAATGATTAAACCGATTCAACCCTCCCCCCCCCCCTCTCAGTTGTCTTGTGCAACAAACTATAAGTGAGTTAGTGTTCAAATATTGACTATATGAGTTATCAATCTTATAACAGTTCAGTTCCCAGCATGTTTTGTTACTGTAAGCTTTTGCTTCCAATGGTAGATGGCAGAGAGTCTATGAAGCACCTCTAAATGAGCCTACGTCAGGCATCCCAAGGTTGGACTTCATAATCACTCTTAGGCCTTGCTTGTATAAATGAATCCACACACCAATTGCCCTCCGTCCATGGGTTTTTTTCTTACACTTTTTTCTTTTTAAGTTTTAAATATAATACAAATCTTTAATAGTATTAGGTCTTTTTTTTATTGACCTTATTATGGGCTGACGCCCATAGCACAAACTCTTATATCTTCTTCCTGAACCTCCTTAGCACGATTCTCATTATACATGTCTCCTATCTTCTTGCTTGTAGCTTTATTATTTTTGGTTCAAAGACCATGCTGTTTTGTCTTTTTGGCTTATTCAATCTTCATGATTGTGGTGGAGGAGGTCAATATTTCTTGCCTTTGTATTTCTACTTGTGTGCTACAAAACTATATCACTTGTCTTCTTCATCTTCTCTTCCTAATAGTTTCTCAGGTAAAATGCTATTGGTGTATGCACATATATCATAGGTTTCTTATTTCTTTCTTACTAATTCCAAAAGATTTAGTTCATATGTTAACATGGGTTTATCTTATTCACAGAAAATTGATGGATGCAAATGATTTAGAGCTCTAGTTTGAAATCAAGCATTGAAATATATTTGGTTATTATTAAGTTTCAAACAACGCTATATTTTTTTTGAGATTTTGTACCTGAAATTGTGGACAACGAATCTCTAACATAATCTCTTTCTCCAGGAGGCCAATAAGCATCCGAAACATAAAAAACATTGTAATGGATCACACCAATGAAATCAAAAGAAGCCTTTAACTTTTTAGATTGCTGTTTGCTGAAAGTAGGCAATCTTGAACCTACAATCTCCTTCATCAGAGAAGGGTAGTCTCCAAACACAATGGGGTCTATGAACCTGTTGAGGACAGAGAAAACATTAGAATGAGTTCTAATTATGCTACATAAACCAGTGTTGACAACTTAAAACACTCACCAACCAAATTGAAAAACAAGTGTTCTTTGAGTTGCAACCAAGTCTTTGGTTGTGTTTGTCATTGGTTCAAACCATGCCGTGAAAAGAGCTAGACCAATAAAACCTTTCTGTTTCACCTGCATTTGATAACGTATCATAAGAGCCTATAAGTTGAGCTTAAATTATCTGTGCAAGGGTGAGAAAGATAGGGCATAGAGTTGAATGTGCACATAGGGTAAATAAATGTGAAGTGATTCATATTTCATACAAAGGGGAGGAATATGACAAAAACGTCATTAGCTCATAATTAATCTTTGGAAAATCTTAACATGAAAACTGATGAGTTTGTACCCTAATGTTAACTAAGATTCTGGAAAAGTTTTTGTGCTTTTTACCTCAAACCTTTCTTACATGAATTGTTATCAATCTAAGACTATTGAACACAAATCAATATAAGATTACTGTACAAAAATTTAAGACAATGGAAACAGATAATCAAAGATAGAACACACATGTAACACTAAATAACAAAGAAAGAATATAGTGTATAACACAGTTGAAGAAGATATCCAAACATCCAACACATTCACGCAATACAATAGGAAAAGCCATCCAAAATGTCATTGAGAACAGAGGTATCGACATGAAAATACAATCTAGATGTTAGTTGTGATCCACTCATGAGTTGAGTTCAGTATAATAAATCCTACCTTAGTTCCATCCTCATGCAATGTTAGACTTCTACATGTGCAAAAAAATAAAGCTACTTGTGAGTCTTACACCAATTTGGGAAAATAGTCATCCCTCAAATATTGGTTTCTAAAGCCAAAACTAAGGTCCTAACATGTGTAGAAAGAGCAAAGTCTGATGGAAGTTCCAAGATATTTTTCTAGAATAGTTAAAATTGTAAGACCTTGACATCTAAGACAAATGGGAGAAAGATTATTTGCGGCTCCAAAAGGGCTCATTTCCCTAAAAAGATTTCTAGATAATAAAGAACAACCTTAGGGACTTACACATATAAACTCTACCAGCAACTTGGAGTCTCAAGTTTTGATTGAGCTTGCTTTAGACTTTGGGATTGCTATATGACTGATTTGAAGGAGGGGAAGTAAATCCCTTGGTCCTACTGAGACATAACTATTGAGTCCCCTGACAATTTTTAAAGGGTGGTGTCTTCTCACATGATAGTTAGTAGATGTTTGTTTGCTTCTTGGCTAGCCCTTTTCATTTGGTTATAAGAGCCACATTGAAAGATAATATACAACGCTTTCCTTCAATGGCACTTTGTTGTCCCTTCAAACTCTGAACCAGGGTTTAAGTTTATATTTTGTACTTGTAGTTGTGGGGAATTCTCTTTACTTTCTCTCCCAGTAGGGCTTTTCATAGTGAATTTACAGGAAGGCCTTAGGTCTATATGTTTGCAGGGATCTAATGAGATATTGATTGAGGAGATTTGATGCTTCTAGGGAAACTACATGAAAATCCTTGTTTGGATTCATATATACAGGCTTCCTTCTGATGTTTGAAACTAGTATGTTTTGAGTAGATTGGTGAGTAGATTGATCACCCTCCGTATGATTTAAATTGTATTGATTTAGGAATAATGCAGAAATCTTACGTTTCCTTTGCTAAAAAATTTCTATATTTTAATTTGAGCAACCTTTTCCAGAAAGAGGTAACATTGATGGTGGATAATTTTTTATGACAAAGGGTTTGAGCTAAAATTAAGTGTCTTTAGGAGCCACTTTTGTCATGAGCAAGCACCTTGAATAGGAATGTAAGGAGTGCACTTCTTAAATTAATTTGATCCAAAATAAGAATTATAAGGAATGCACTTCTTAAATTAATCTGATCCAAAATAAGATTAGGAAGATGATTTCATTATTTTCAAGATTTTCCTTCTTTGAGTGTTAATTGTACACTCTTTGTTGCTTGAGGATTGTAATAGGAAAAATTCATTAAAGGGAATCTTTCATATTCAAGATGTATCTTAAAACCCTACCACATATTGTTCCTACTTAAAGAAGCTATGGCTTTCAAGGATACCCTATTGTTCTTACAAGTGTTACCAAAAAAACAGGTAAGCGTGAGAAATAAAAAAAAGTTCCTACCCAAAAGGAAGTCCCATTAAATAATGCTGACTGGCCAGAAGTTCAGATTTTGATGTTGGAACCCTTCCAAATTAACATTTGGCAGGTTTTTTTGTCACTAGAAAAGAAAATTCAGCTTTTCACTAGGAGCCACTTTTGTCATGAGTGTTACCAGAAAACAGGTAAGCATGAGAAATAAAAAAAATTTCCTTCGCAAAAGTAAGTCATACCCCTGGGTGCTGGGCTGGATCACGGAGATACCCTTGAGTCATCAACAAAAAAAAAAAGGAAGTCCCATTAAGTAATGTTTATTGGCCAGAAGTTCAGATTTTGATGTTGGGACCCTTCCAAATTAACATTTTTGAGTTCTTTTTTTCACTAGAAAAGAAAATTCAGCTTTTCACTAGGAGCCACTTTTGTCATGAATGAGCGCCTAGAATAGGATTATAGGTGTTGGTGTACGTTTTATCATCCACCGAACACACAGAATAAAATGTCCAAAGACACTCTATCCTCTCTTGAACAAAGTCGCCGCATATGCTAAGATTGCAAGAAGATCATATGGCGACTCCAAGGTTTCTTTCGTCAAGTCATGACATGTGGATAAGCTCAATGGGCGTTGTGATATGCTGGTAATACACAAAGGGACTTATGCTAGGAAATTTCTTACAAGTTCAGGACTTAGACGGATTTATCATTAAAAGCTTCTTCAGTTGGGGCTTTCAGTTTGGATCTCAAAAAAAAAGGTGCAAAAAGATAAGGGTTTAGAGCATCTAATCTGCGCCTAGGAATTCAAGAGACAGTAAAGATCAAGTGAAACGAGTGACCACACTTTGTTTCGCCTCCTTGGGACAACTACGCAAAGTGGGTGCAATCTTCAAAGGGTGTGATTATAATTTTCAAGCCTCGAATAAGACCAAAGTTAAGCATCCACAATCACAAGCTCAAGCTAACTTTACACATTGAATGAAAATCATCCATCTAAAGAAAGTATGAGCAATATCTCACCATTTAATCTATACGATCAAATCTTGCATTCACTTAACAAACATTCAAAGCAAATTCTACTTAATTGTAATCTAATTCTAATCTATGGTAGAAGAAGTTATGCAACCTTGCTCACTACTTGACAATAAAAGTGATTCAAAGCAAATCATGTATAAGAGCTTTTATTATCGAAAATAGTCTAATGCAACAATTTCATACACTATCTCCACACTTTACAAATGAGGGGCGAGCTCAATTTATAGGGTCCCCAATTACAATTCAATGGCCAAGATTGATTTTGAATCAACGGCCGAGATTACAAAATTAAACCCTAATCAAGGTTTGTCATAACCAACTACCTCTCGACCAATAAGAAAATTACATTCTGGGACACTTGTCCTTCTGCTAAATATAACCCAACAATAAAATAGAAAGTTGTTGCATGTTGATTTGGAACAATTTGATTGGTCAGAAGATGATGAGGTGCCACCTCAGCGTGCTGGATGTCTTTCTTGGTCACTTTGTTTTTCTTCCATGTGCCTACCTTAGAATATTTTCCTTGTCGATGACTCTGTCATTTGTGCTTGTTCCTTCCTAACTTTGATCTTGGATCTCCTTTGAGATTTTGATTTCTTCTTCTCACCCGTATTGGAAGTCTCACCTTGGAGCAGGTGTCTGAACTTGAAGTTATTTTCTTTCCTAATTGCTTTGAAATTCCTCCTGCTTGAATTGGATTGGTGTTATTCCTTTGGATTTCCTCTCTGAATTATCCAATTTGTGTCAAGAAATTGTCTAAGTATGGAAATTTGTTTGGAACACTCTTCTTGTCACCATCTGATTCTAATTGGGAGCTTGTTTTTAATTCTTCAAGAGATGAAATCCCTCAAGAAGATGCCCTAATAGCTTCAACAAGTCTAGGATTGTAGATGAAATCCCTTCAAGATGTCTGAATATTCTTTCAAGTGCCTTGAATTTGGAGAAAAATGCCTCTGTGCTTTTGCCACAATGGGGGAAATTGGAATTTTCTCTATGAAGTATTTCCCATACTTAGCCAAATTTTGGCTATTCAGTTTCATTATGTAACTTAGCCAAGATTTTGGCCATCTCTATGCTTGAATGAACTTTGCCGGTAGATTTGCCTTCAATTCTGAATCTGGCTTGTGCTAAATAGGGCAGACTCCATCCTTGGACAAGGATTTTATTCATTTCCTCTTTACTTTCCCTCTTTACCCTTCTCCATTCTTCCTGCTTTCTTTCCAACACTTAGCCAATTTTTTGAATTTCCCTCCCCAAGGTATCAACACTTAGCCAATTTTCTTATCCTCTCCTTGGGCGAACTTTATCAATACTTAGACATTTTTCTCTCTTAGGCCATGTCGGACTTCATCAATGTTTGGACATTCCATATTTTAGCAAAGTCGGACTTTGTGAGGCTTGAGACATTTCTCTTTTAGGCCTAAGTCAGACTTTGCCTATCTCTGGACATTCCTTGCTGGAGGTAAGTCGGACTTTCTCTTGCTTGTGTCGTCAATGCATTGAGCAAGGTCAAACTTTGTTAACACTCAGAATTTTTCCTTTACCTTCATGGCAGACTTTGAAACTTTTATTCCATGTTCTCTTTGATGTCTAGGCAATCTTTGAAGTCTTCTTGCCAAGGTCGGACTTTGGAGTTTCTTTTCCATTCAACATTTTCCTTAGGTTGGACTTCAAAGTGGGCTTTCCAAATGTTTCCAAGGTAAGTCGGACTTGGTGTTTCTTTCCAAATGGTAGGCGGACTTCAAGTTTTCCTTGCTATCTTCTCATTATCTCCAAACGGACTTCATCCTTGTCTTGACCAGGAGCATGGCGGACTTTGGAGGTGTCTTTCCACATTCTTCCTTTTACCTAGGTTGGACTTTAAGGCTCATCTGTCAATGTGTTGGGTGGACTTCAAGAAGTTCCTACCACATACTCCTTGATGCCTGGCGAATTTTGAAATTTGTTTGACATTCTCTTCAAGGGCGGGCTTGGAAGTGCTTAGGCTAGGCAAAGTTCAACATGTGTTTGTCATATTCTCTCCTTTATTTTTCCAATACTTAGCCAAATTCATGAAATTTCCTTCTCAAGGCATCCATACTTAGTCATTTTTTTGAATTTTCCTTCCTCCTCTTGGCTGGGCGGACTTTGGTAGTCATTTTTTTGAATTTTCCTTCCTCCTCTTGGCTGGGCGGACTTTGGAGTGCCTTGGACAAGGCTGGGTGGACTTGGAGGCTGGCTTGACATTCTTCCAAGCGGGCTTACTTCAACCTTGACATTTCCTTTTCCAAATGCATGGCGGACTTTGTCTCCATCTTGACCAAGGCATGGTAGTCTTCCAAAAATTCTTTCCACCTTCCCTCAAAGCTAAGGGTGGACTTTCCAATATGTTTGACGTTTTCTCATCCAAGGCATGGCGTACTTTGAGTGTTTCTTGCCATCCTTCCTTTCTCTCCACTTGGACTTTCTTCTAGCTAAGACATGGCATGGCAGACTTTCAAAACTTTACGCCATCTCCTTTGCTTGTGGGGGAGGTTGGGGGCGGACTTCAACCTGACTTTGCCATAGCAAGGGCAGACTTGGAGAATGTCTCGCCACTATCATCCAAGTGCTGGGGCAGACTTCCAAAGGGTCTTGCCATGTGAAGGGTGAACTTTGAAGCTTCCATGCCAGCGAATTTGCCATTGATGGGCGGACTTTGCGTCTTCCATGCCATTCCTTCTTCAAGACTTAGGCAAATTTTTCCAGACTTAGACCATTTTCGCCATGGACTTCATGCTTTTGGGTTGATTTTTCATTTATTTTCTCATTCTGGAGGTCTGATTTTCATGATTTTTCCAGATTTTTCATTGCATTTCTTGATTTTTTGTTGATTTTTCAAATTTTTGGCTTGATTTTTGCATTCTAAAAATGGAAATGTTTACTCTTTGACCAAGGTTGACTTTCTAAAAATAGAAAAAGCAAAATCCCAAAAAAATAGGGATCCCAGATTGGTCCAAAAATGCCAAAAATGAAAAAAGCGAAAAAGCAAAAAAGCAGATTCCCTAAAAAGTAGGAAGTGTCAGAATTGGCTCAAAGCACAGGCAATCCTCGTCTCCTGGACCTTCTAAGCACTTCTATGACATTTAAGCACTATTTCGGGCTTGTATTCTCAACTTGGCTCGGATGACTCTCAAAAACTTTAACTCCTCATTGTAAAAGAAAAAATGGTGATAAGCACTTGCGATGCCAAAGCAAAAAGCAAAAATAGGGGGGTCCCCATTTGCAATGGGCCGATGTGTGAAAAGGTCATAACAGTAGGGAACACACTTCTTAAACTTAAATTAATCTGATCCAAAATAAGATTAAGAAGATGATTTCAAAATTTTCAAGATTGTCCTTCTTTGACTGTTAACCGTACTCTCTTTGTTCCTTGAGGATTGTAATAGGGAAAATTCATTAAAGGGAATCTTTTATATTCAAGATGTATCTTAAAACCCTACCACATATTTTTCCTACTTAAAGAAGCTATGGCTTTCAAGGATACCCTATTGTTCTTTGCAAGTGTTACCAGAAAACAGGTAAGCATGAGAAATAAAATTTAAAAAAACTACCCAGAAGGAAGTCCCATTAAGTAATGGTTATTGGCCAGAAGTTCAGATTTTGATGTTGGGACCCTTCCAAATTAACATTTGAGAGTTCTGTTTTCAATAGAAAAGAAAACTCAGCTTTTCAGAAAGATCTCATGGAAACACTAGAATCAAAGCACACTTCTTGGAAGGGAAAAATGTTTGTCCTTTTCAAAAAAGTTTCAAATTATTCAGTCTGTTTTCCAAGCAGAACGATTTTCAATCTTTTCTTTTTTGATGTGCAAATTCCAAACAAAGATCCCAAAAATGTCTCACAAATATTGCTTTTTAATAATGGTTGGAAGGAGGTTTCAGAGGTTTGTGAGGATCCCTTTGTGTCCTGGGATAAGATACATATTTCAAAAAGCTGTGAAGGGGCAAGTAAAAGGAAATGAAGCCAGTCGGCAAAGCTCTCAGATTTAACTTTTTGGAGATTGTTAAAAGAAAATTTCATTGTCGAAAGATTATTTTAAGAATTAATATTTGCCTCTCGATACGTGGCCAAAGGTTATCACATCTGTAATTTCATGTGCTCTTGCAGAGACTTGATAGATAATTAATTACCTTTATCAGAATATTAGAGATGGGAACTCTAGATGGAACTGAAACAGATGGAAATCCATTGCTTTTTAGTCCTGGCATGAAATTCGTAAAGGAAGTATTAGCAGAAAGATGGGAGCACCTAGCAAAGTGGAGAGATCAAACTAGAAACTGTCTCCGGAGATAACTCCTTTATAAGCATTGGAGATTTTTAAGGGCCATCGAACTGGGGTGTATTGCTGATCAGGAAGATTTTGTGGACGTTGGGCACATCCTTTAGAATTCCTGATGTTCAGGAACTAGATAATTAAGAGTGGGCTGGCAGTAAAATTGGGGGTACTCTGTGAAGGAATGTTATTCATTCTCTCTTCTTAAGGTAGCCATCAAGAAAAGACAACCATGGGGTAGCATTTGGGTGAAGTAAAGCTCCAAAATGAACCAGACTTGAGTAAGCCCTCATAATATCAGATTCCTGATGGATGGATGGTCTTTATTGCCATTTTTATAACAGTTAAAGCCAATTGGAAAGTGATTCCTAATAACTATTTGGCACATTTATAAGGAATGGAACTGCAGGATCTTTAAAGCATCAGGTATGAAGTTGGAGAAATTTCTCTCAAATTGGAAGTGGCTATTTCTGAAGCAAAATTCAAATGCTGTACCAGAGCAAGGGGCCTTGCTTAGATCTGATAGGTATATTGTGAACAACTGGTTGGACATTCTTAAGCCTTCTTCTAAGGATCGTATAATTGAGGGCAGAAGAGAGAATGCATCAAGCAGAAGCTTCCAAGGAAAATATTAGCAGGGCTGGTATAGGTGGTGGTAATAAGAATAGAAAAGGTAAAGTCGTCCGTTTTTATCCTACTGGATTCACAGAGCAATAACAATCAAGCTAAAGCGCTCTTGTTAGGAGCTTCCAATTGGCCTTAGGAATCATATTGTGGAAGAAGACTCTTTAATCATGCAATGAACAAGTACTTTATCTCAAATTGCCTTCTAACATAGATAAGAGTGCCCTCTTTGACAAAATTTCCTTCTCTCACTGTATTGACTCAAAAGAAAGGCCAAGTGGATCTCAAGTATTATGAAGAGATGGTAGGAGGGTACTAGAAAGTATTGTACTAAAAGATGCCCTAGATAGAAATGCAATCTTGGTCTGCTTTAACTCCTTTTCCTGCCACCTTGGGATCCTCAAAAAAAGAGGAAGCATGGTTCTGAGCTTGACAGCTTGACCTATCTCAATTCATATGTCAGAAGCTGGAGAAACTTCTATTTTGAAGTCAGTTTTTTAATATTTTTTTAAATTCTCTATCTCTTTTTGTTGCTTATCCCCTATAAATGGTTGCTCTGTGATGGCTGTTGGGTTCCCCAGCTTTCCATATACCCTGAGAAGATTCTTTCAATCATCCTTCAGACCTTGTTCCCTTTTCCTTGCTTGAACTCCAGTAATCGTGTTCAGCTCAGAGGACTTCAATTTCTTCTATTTTCATAGTTGAGGCCTTTAGTGCCAGGCTAGGTTTTCCTTGTTAGAAGTATGTTGATAACCTGGAGGTCTTATTCCTGCACCTTTCTAGACCATTTTCTTTGGTTGCACATGTTCTTTATGTTGCCAGAGTGTTGTCACCATGCCCTGTTTGCTTGCTGGAGTATTCAGCTGATAATATGGTTCTTGATGAATATCCAGTATTGAACTTCTGTGTTAGTTCTTGAAGAATGGAATTTTTCTTCAGGTTTTCTCATCTAACTTCTAAAATTTGCATGATTGCTGGTCTCACATTTTAAAACTTAAAAGCAAATCAGGATGACAATAATTAAAAAATACTGTGCTTTACAGTCAACCCTTGATGGCTGGAAACCTTCTTTGGATTTACTGATGGAGCATTCCTACATCCCCATGGTCGATGAATGATTCCACGACTGGTGTCAGAAGATTAAGCAACGTAGATGGCTATTTGTGGCTCAGCTTGAAAGAATATGGTTTGGAAATGTATTGCCAGTTGTTACAGAATCCTATGTGTTCCTCAGAACCATTGACAGACAATTGGGGTGGCTAAGACCTGGTATATCAATCTCAGCTGTGTTTGCTTTCTGTCTTCATTTACATGATTTACTTGTACAATTCACATTGAGTTATGTTTGGTGCCTCTATAAGTTGTTCCAGTTCTTGTGTTGGAAATGTATTGCCAGTTGTTACAAAATCCTCTGTGCTCCTCAGAAACATTGACAGACAATTCGGTTAGCTATGACCTGGTATATCAATCTCAGCCATGTTCGCCTCTTGTCTTTATTTACATGATTTACTTGCACAATTCTCATTGAATTATGTATGGGGCCTCTATAAGTTGTTCCAGTTCATGTGTAATTGGAATTGCAATTACCTTAACATGTAAAATGGTGAACTTACAGAAGATTACCAAGAAGGCGAAACTGCAAGATATCAATGGTACTAATCAACTGCTGCCTGTTACACAAGATTATCAGAAAAGAAAACTACACCCAATCAATGGTGCCAATAAACTGCAAACTTTATGGAATGTGTTGCAATGTTCTTCCTGAATAGTATTCTACCAAGCCAAAAGGAGTTTGATGGAAAAAATCAACACCATCCTGTAACTGTTAGAGATTAGTGTTCACATGTATTAGAATAATAATTTGTGAGAGTGAGTTGTAGTAAAAACTCACATAGTTATTAATGAGTGTTAGGAATATTTGTTAGGTTAGTTAAGTCATATGTATAGACTTATTTTGTCACACGAGTGTGTTTGTTTGAGTTGTTAAAACAACTCATATATTTAGAGGAGTCATTATAGGAGGTTTCCTAGAATATAGGAAATACAATTACTATATATATGTATGTAATGTGTATTGGATGGGATATGAAATAGAAGCATAGTATTATTCAGTGCATAAAATTTGTACACTTCTATAATTCTGTCTATATTTTCTTATATGGTATCAGAGCTGTCACCATTGCAGGGATCACAAAATCTTTGAACATTTGTTTTGAATCGCCCAAGCTGGGAAGCGTGTAAGGTGTAGATTCATTGATAAAATATTGGTGTGATTTCCTTGCATTCAAGGCACTCCCAAGTGATCTAGACCAGTGTTTGATTCTGAAGAGGGTGTGGAATCCATCGCCTCTATAGTTTGAGAGCCTATGTGCAAGCTTCTGGTGCTCCTTGTAAAGGCCATGACTGTATGTGAAGGGCGCAATTACATATAGGAGGCGAATCAACTCTACATGGTGAAGTTATGAGCAGCTGTTGATGGGAATTCTACCACTTCTCTCTTAGTTTTGTTTGCACTCGCAATATCCATATTCTTAACCGCTGTAGTTCTAACAACTCCCTGTCAGAGATGAGCGCCGTTTTGATTCACACCTGCTCTTGAGCTCACATTGTTCTAAATTCTAATTTCCAAATAGCTTTCTTGCAGTAGGAAACTTATCGAGGCACATCAAATGCACCTTGCTAATAGTTGGCTAAGAAAAATCATCTAGTTCTTATTACATATTTGAAGCTCTTAGGCCACTATTTGGTACGTGTTTCAATATAATATTTTTGTTCACTGTTTCAATTCTTGGATCTCCCGCTGAGGTGATGGATTGCCAATGCTGTTATTAATTGATCATGCCTGAGCCATTCTGCAAGCTTGGCAAGTGGTTCGATCTCAAAAATCCTGAGAGAAGTCATGTTGACTAGGCGTTTGAGGGTGTTGTATCGCCAAGTCAACCTTGTGGTTCTGAAGAGAGCTTGATGCCATGCGGGATCTAGATAGATTCAAGAGTTGATAGCTCTGGAGTAAGTGGTGAGGAGTGCAATGGTACCCGCAAGTTTAGCAAGGGAGAATATGTATGGAAAAGAAGTACCACTTCTAGAAGTCGAAGGAAAGACTATTGAGCCAATTTTCCAGAGACTTTACACCTACTTGTTTGGTGTTGAAGAAGATTCTTCTGTTGCAGAGATCAATGGACCAATGCCAAAAGCAATCTTCGACGCATAAGTGTAAAGTCGTGCTTTAGTCGATTTAAACTTAGTAATTATATTATAAATTAAATTTCAATCGATGAGCATTGGGTGAGTCATTTAGTTTAGTTTCTAAAGTCAAGTTGTATAGGGTCCATTTATCGAGTTGTTAATTTTTGTGTTGTCCAAATGTCTGCCTATCAAAATAAAAATTGCCTCAATTGTAAATGGATGCATTATCGCTTGTACGCGATGTCCATCTTGTGGGGGGGCATTCTAAAATTGAGCTTCAAAACCAAATTTGTTTGAGTAGCAAATCAACCGGAGGATGGAGGCACCGGAGGCTAGAGGACATTCAGCAACCTCTCGTGAGTCACCAGCGACGAGGTTGCAAAATTGTTTTAGTGACAAAATGTAATGTCCCCATTTTGGCCATACGCTCTTCTTTGACTAATAGCCTATTTCCGGAAATCCGTAGGTTGATCAAAAGTGAAATTAGGGTTTCCTTGCTTGGAGGTTTGTGGCATTTCTAGGTATTTACTATTTTTAGTAAATACTAATTTTGGCAGTGGTTCAGTTGTCAGCTTTCATTAAGTCTTGCTTCCAGCTCAGTTCTGCTTTCTGTTGGTTTTGAGGTAAACTTACTATTTTTGGCAGTGGCTATTTTAGTAAGTCTAATTTTTTTTGGCATCATCAGCAGTTCAACTCAAGTCATCTTGTTATCCTCCATCTCATTTTATTTTGGGTTTTTTTTGAGGTCCTGAGTTTTTTCATGTTTTTTCTTGTCTTAAAGTATACCCATTGACTTAATGACAAGTTTTTTTAAAGAAAGGGGTCAAGGGCAAGAGGCATTTAATTATTTAAGTGCTTTTTGTTGCAAATAAGAGATGAAATGGAAGTTCATTTTAATAAAAAGGTCCTTTTTGGAAGTTGAAGTGATTCAACTTCTTGGAATTTGAAGAGTTCTTGTTGCTTCATTTGCCAACAAAAGCTTATATATTGCTGCTGTTTGAAGAGCTGATTATCTATGAATTTATGCTAATGTTATGCTGTCGAAATGACAACTTGGTTTTTACTTCGAGGGATGCTTACCTCCTAGTTTCAATCCAATTTCGTGTTTGAAATACAACACCTAGTTGGTTTTCTACTTCTCATCCAAATAGCAGATTGAGCTCAACAGTTGAAGTTTTTAATGATATTTCCAGTTTTGAAGTTGCTGATGCAGTCACAGCTGAAAGTGGTTTTTGCATACAGCTTTTTGTGTGAATTTAATTTGCTTGTGGGTACTTTTCCAATCCATTCCTACACCCAAGGCGACCATCTTTGGAGAGTTTCAGATTTTAATTTTGAGTTGTTGATTTTTACTTGTCAAAATCGCCCCTCATGAAGGCCGTACCATTCTTGCTGCATTGGGATTCGTGTAAGAATTAAATTACGAGTTTTTGTTGCTGTTTCTTCATCTAATGTTGGGCGCCTATCTTCCAGCAGCTCATTGGTTTTCGTTTCACACAAAACGGAGGTATTTTGAGTGAGTTGTGAATATTTCTTTGAATTTCACAGTTGCTGATCAGAATTTCCAGAATTGTTATTTTACATCAGACTTGTTTAAGTTTGAATCTTCAGTCCTTTCTTCATCATTTATTGTTGATGTCTAACATGGAATCATCCAGTATCATGGTACATTGAATCTATTGTAATTTTCATGTAATTTGCAGCTCTTTTTCCATATTGTAAGACTGTAAACAGTAGTACTGTTCCAGTCCTTTATTGCTGCAATTCTTTCTTTAATTTCACATTAGTACCCCTGGATGGTTTACCGCCAGTGTGGATAATTGGATTTGTATTACTCTTGTACCCACTCTCAAGTGGTGAATCCCCACAACTCTGTGGATGCCCGCCGCAGCGGACGAATTGTTTTAATTGTAATCTTTTCCCCCCACTGTTTGGTGGTAGTGTGGAAATGCTCTTCATGGCTGGTTATCCGCCTATTCATTTCTAGTTTCAATTCAACACTCCGTCATATGTTAGCACCTCGCCCTCAGTGGGATCTTGAGGCACATTCTTGACGTAGAGTAGTTTTCATTTCAAGTTCAGTTTTCAATTTGAGGCTAACGCTAATCCAGTTAACTATTGTTATGTTGTGTTAAATTCATCGAAAAAATTGGTTAGCATATTTCAGTGGTATCAGAGCCAAGATCTTGCCATCCTGTGAATAAGACAGAGTCAGTTGACAAATGAGTGATAGAGAAATCAGATTCTTCACCTAAGTTCAGTTTAGCTTTCAGAAGTTCTTAAGATGTTGCATTTTCTGAGGTCCAGGAATCGTGAGAAGTCAGATTTGATTGTGGCTTCGGAAGAATGCCAGTTCAAGAGGCAATGTGAACATGAGGCTGCCATACTCCGTAAACAATATCAGAGCATGACAGATGAGTTTAAGAACGATGTTTCATTTGACACGTTTTTGAATTGTGCGGTGATTCATGACCCTGGAAAGTTGGCTATGGTCAACTACATCAAAAAAATGATTAAAGAGGAAGTAGAACTTGCCATGGTTGAAGAATCAAGGAAGGAAGAAGCAAAAGGATCTGTTTGTGGTTTGCAGCCCACAAGTAAGCAAATTGAAGAGAAAAATCAGTCAATTAGTGTTGAAGAAGACACAAGCAAGGTGCACATTTTGGTTCAAAATGAAAGTGGGCTTGATGAAGATACCTTGGCAAATGAGGAGATTAAGTTAGAGTCCCAAAATACATCCCTAGACTTGCATGGGATGGGAAATAATGAAGATTATTATGGTAAGAAGATCATTACAGCAGTCTTGAGTCCTAATAAGGATTCAAGCAATGAAGATCTCGAGACAAATGGCTTCTCAAAAGATGCTGGTGGAACAGTTGTGTGGGATAAGTACGTTGAAGAAGAGCAAGATGAAGCAAATACTAATGGTGTCTTTGAACCAGCTTATGACCATTACGAAAGTGAGGTTGTTGATGGTGATTCCGATGTGTTTTTATCTCCTTTTGTTGAAGATTTAGTGAAGGATAATTCTCTACTTTATGCTGAGCCAATTCCATATGAAGAATTATTGACAAGTGTCCAAGAAGACTTCTTTGGTATGTATGTGGGCACTAATGATAAAATCAGCAACACATCTACTCAAGATAATTTCATTGAAGAAAAGAATGACAAAATATTCAAAGCAACCAGCTTTGATGATTCTTTAATCCGATATAATGCTAGTGACTTGAGTGGTAGTGGGTTTGATTATCAAACTACATCTGTGGAGAAAGTTATAGATGAAGATTTCAGTTCAAGTGGGTTGAGGAGTGACTCATTCAAAGAGTCAACAGTTCAAGAGGAGCATGATGATCTCTTTCCTATTGATCATTGCAATCAAACCTTTCACATTTGGGATCCGGGCGCGATGTCTCCAAGGTATGATAAAGAACCGGAGTGGGATAAATTCCCCTTTGATCCTGATGAAGTTCAAAAATCAGTTTACAATGCAAGTAATGAAGTGATCTTTGGAGGAGAAGTTGCAGCAATGGCTAATGAGAATGTGATTTCTTATGTTGAAGAGAATAATGTTTTAAAATCAACAAATGGTTTGGATGCCTTTCAAAATTACGCACAAGAAGAGTATGAGAACTTGAAAAGTCAAGATAGAGGTACTAATTTGTTTGAAGAAGTTGTTGACAGGCCTTCAATTCAGGAGTTATGCAGTGATAAGATTAGAAAGGAGGCTGATTTTGAGAATCAAATTAATGAAAGCAAATCAGAAAAGTTGATGTTTGAAGAGCAAAGCCTCTTTGCTGATTATGATCAAGGGCCTAAAGAGCTGAAAATTTTGAAGGATAATTTATTGGTTTCAGAGGAGAAGATTGTTAAAGCGTTATCAAGATTTGATAGCACATATCACTTCATTGAAGAACTTTGCTGGAAGTTTCAATTTGAAGAGAAACTAAATGGAGTTAAAGATGGAGACTCTCTTTCCAAGATGCAATCTATCAAAGAGGCATTGGAATCCATAAAGTCAAATTATTTGCACTTGCTCTTAGATAGGGATCATGCCATAAAGTTTGCAGAAGAGACCTATGATGCCTACCAAGAGAAGGAGAAAGAGGTTGATCGTCTTTACCTTGATCTTACCTTAGCTCATCACTCTTTTTGCAAAATAGAAAATCAATCATCTATGGCAGCCACACTTATGGAACAAGAAGCTAATACAAGGCTAATGGAGATCAAGCAAATAGTTGAAGGAATAAATGAACTCCATAATGTTGAAACAATGCAAATTGCCAAAGAGATTCAATATGTTGATAGTGATTGTAAGGTAAATCAAGAGTGTGAACTCTTGAGTTGGGAAGAGAATTTGCCTCAAGAAGGGATAGCTTGCAGCCATGAGCTAGATGTGATGACTGGTAATGTGTGTGATATTCATCACGCGACATTCTATGGATCAGCAACTAATGATGGGCATCTTCAAGTTGAAGAAAATGTGCATGAATTTTATGAAGACACCAACGAAAAGGATGAAGGAAATATTGTTTCTATGATTGTGTACAACAATCCACCATCTTCACATGATTTGTTAAATGAGTTGATTGACAATTTCTATGTGGATGGCATTGGTAAGAAGTTTTATGTTTTTGACATGCATAATTTTATAGTCAAGCATAAGATAATGTTGGTGGATCCATTCTATATGTCAAGCAACACTCTCTTGGGATGGATAGTAAATGAGCATTTAATGGTGTTCAAACTTGAACTGGCTGGTTTTCACTCAGCATTAACCAATGGAAGAGTACCGCCTATCTTAAAATGGTTGATGAGGTCAGATCTTGGAGAGATGCATCAAATTGTGGGAGAACTTTCAGACTTGCCCCTTTGGTTTCTAGATTGTGCATTGTTGATGAGGGATTATTCTAAAATGCTGGTCATGAAAGGTTCAAACTTTGCTTTGATGGTTGCAGTTGACTACATGGATTTGTGTGCTCGAGACTTTCACTATGGCTCTTGGAGATATGTTGGGAATTCTTCCCAATGTGTTGGAGATTATTTGCAGTTGGGAATTCACGCTTGGAATTCTCAACATGGCTTGATGGAGATTGTTGCAAGTAGAAAAAAGGATACTTGGAGAAATAAGGATTCAATTCTTAGAATCTTTGATGCGGCCCCCATCTTTACCAACCATTTGATGGTTCTTTCTGCTCATCAACTGGTGAATTGGAGAGATATTTTGAACAAAGGAAGGTTTAATGTTGGGTTGGAGTTTCTTGAGAGGATGTTTCCAGCCTTGAGCCTGAGCAGTTGTGCTATTATGGACACTGATTTTCAGTGTTGCAGCAATTGTTCAATTCTTTGCACACTGATTTTCCTCAAATCAGACTTTAAGTGGTTCATTTCAAATTTCATGGGCAGCTGGTACACTCATTTTTTCTTTTCACAATCTTTTATCAATGATGATTTTTGGCTTCAAAAGTGGGTAATGGTGTTTCATAGTGATTCAGATCAGTATTGGATGGTGTTCAAGTTATGTTCTAGTGGCTTTCTTTGTACAATCTCTTGCACTAGTGTTTGGGGCAGCGAACCTTTGCTTGATTTGGTTCAACTTTTTGAGACTTTGGGGGAGAGATTGGTGGAAGTTTTCAGAGTTTTTCTTGAATATGTCAGAATTACTCAGAGGAGGCATTATACATCCTTAAGGAGCTTTGAGGATGCAGTTGCTATGACTTTGCAAAGAGCTGTTTTTTCCTTTGCAAACAGCTATGATGGAATCACATTTGCTGTTGTGATTTGGTTTGATGCTTTGAGGAGTGATGTTGATGAGAATATTTTTGAGTTGTTTAGATTATTCTTCTTTGTTCTCAGAATGGTGATTGACATTGACATTGCAGATGTTAATTCCTCAGAGTTTATTGAGCATGAGACGCTGCTAGATTTTGATTCAATTCCTTCTATGTTGTTCGACTTGAATTTCAGGCATGTTATCACTTTGAGGTTGCAAGGATGGTTAGTGCAGTTTTGGTGCAATGATTTCATTTGTATGATCAGAGTAGAGCAGCATCAGCATGGTGGGGTTTTTCAGAGATGGACATGGGACCCCGGGATCCTATATGTTTGGTGGGATCAGTTTGGAGTGTTGTGGCATTGCTTGAGGACAAGCAATTTTGGGAAGGGCGGACTGTAATGTCCCCATTTTGGCCATACGCTCTTCTTTGACTGATAGCCTATTTCCGGAAATCCGTAGGTTGATCAAAAGTGAAATTAGGGTTTCCTTGCTTGGAGGTTTGTGGCATTTCTAGGTATTTACTATTTTTAGTAAATACTAATTTTGGCAGTGGTTCAGTTGTCAGCTTTCATTAAGTCTTGCTTCCAGCTCAGTTCTGCTTTCTGTTGGTTTTGAGGTAAACTTACTATTTTTGGCAGTGGCTATTTTTAGTAAGTCTAATTTTGGCAGTGGCATCATCAGCAGTTCAACTCAAATCATCTTGTTATCCATCAGTCTCAGTTTGGCTTTGGGTTTGGTTTTCTCCTTGGACTGAGTTTCAGACTTAGTCAATTTTCATGTCTTGAAGTTGTACCCCATGCCTAGGCTTGATGACTTCAAGTTGTTTTAAAGAAGGGGACATAAAGGGGTCAAGTGAGCATTTAATTATTTAATAAATACTTTATTGTTGCAATATGAAATGGATGCCTAAAGGGGAAGTTGAATGATATTTTATTATTTCAAAGTAAAAGGCAAAAAGGTGGCGTCCTTTTTGGAAGTTGAAGTGATTCAACTTCTTGGAATTTGAAGAGTTCTTGTTGCTTCATTTGCCAACAAAAGCTTATATATTGCTGCTGTTTGAAGAGCTGATTATCTATGAATTTATGCTAATGTTATGCTGTCGAAATGACAACTTGGTTTTTACTTCGAGGGATGCTTACCTCCTAGTTTCAATCCAATTTCGTGTTTGAAATACAACACCTAGTTGGTTTTCATTGCTGCTTCTCATCCAGACTAGCAGATTGAGCTCAACAGTTGAAGTTTTTAATGATATTTCCAGTTTTGAAGTTGCTGATGCAGTCACAGCTGAAAGTGGTTTTTGCATACAGCTTTTTGTGTGAATTTAATTTGCTTGTGGGTACTTTTCCAATCCATTCCTACACCCAAGGCGACCATCTTTGGAGAGTTTCAGATTTTAATTTTGAGTTGTTGATTTTTACTTGTCAAAATCGCCCCTCATGAAGGCCGTACCATTCTTGCTGCATTGGGATTCGTGTAAGAATTAAATTACGAGTTTTTGTTGCTGTTTCTTCATCTAATGTTGGGCGCCTATCTTCCAGCAGCTCATTGGTTTTCGTTTCACACAAAACGGAGGTATTTTGAGTGAGTTGTGAATATTTCTTTGAATTTCACAGTTGCTGATCAGAATTTCCAGAATTGTTATTTTACATCAGACTTGTTTAAGTTTGAATCTTCAGTCCTTTCTTCATCATTTATTGTTGATGTCTAACATGGAATCATCCAGTATCATGGTACATTGAATCTATTGTAATTTTCATGTAATTTGCAGCTCTTTTTCCATATTGTAAGACTGTAAACAGTAGTACTGTTCCAGTCCTTTATTGCTGCAATTCTTTCTTTAATTTCACATTAGTACCCCTGGATGGTTTACCGCCAGTGTGGATAATTGGATTTGTATTACTCTTGTACCCACTCTCAAGTGGTGAATCCCCACAACTCTGTGGATGCCCGCCGCAGCGGACGAATTGTTTTAATTGTAATCTTTTCCCCCCACTGTTTGGTGGTAGTGTGGAAATGCTCTTCATGGCTGGTTATCCGCCTATTCATTTCTAGTTTCAATTCAACACTCCGTCATATGTTAGCACCTCGCCCTCAGTGGGATCTTGAGTGCACATTCTTGACGTAGAGTAGTTTTCATTTCAAGTTCAGTTTTCAATTTGAGGCTAACGCTAATCCAGTTAACTATTGCTGGTTATGTTGTGTTAAATTCATCGAAAAAATTGGTTAGCATATTTCACAAAACAACTTGTGCCAAAACAATTAAAGCCAAGATCGGTTTCCAGGTGGCAGCGGTAACCATCTCATATCATTTGTGATCAGATTGGCAATGATCTATAGTGGTGGTTGCATACGCAACAATGAGGGCTTGGTGCTCAAGCTTTTATGTTGTGGTTGGATGTGTTTGTCCCCAATCACATTTCTTGGTTGTATGTGAATGGATGTGTTTGTCCCCATTCACGAGGTAGTGAAGTGATTGGAAGTGTTTGTCCCCAGTCACACGAGTTGGTGATTATGATTGGAAGTGTTTGTCCCCAATCATAATTGTTGTGAGCAGATGTGTGTGTCCCTGTTCATGACTTTGATGTTGGATAGATGTGTTTGTCCCTATCCAAACTTGATGTAAGACCTTGGATAGATGTGTTAGTCCCTATCCTTGGTTCCATGGATAGATGTGTTTGTCCCTATCCTTGGATGAAGGTATATTGAGCATAGTGAGGCTAGTTCCACTATCGCTTTTCATGAGTAGATGTGTATGTCCCTACTCATACCTTATTATGAGCTACTCGGTGTGGTCATCAAGTATTGTGATGTACTTTCACCCCATGTTCACACTAAGGGGGGGTGTTAGAGATTAGTGTTCACATGTATTAGAATAATAATTTGTGAGAGTGAGTTGTAGTAACAACTCACGTAGTTATTAATGAGTGTTAGGAATATTTGTTAGGTTAGTTAAGTCATATGTATAGAATTATTTTGTTATATGAGTGTGTTTGTTTGAGTTGTTAAGACAACTTATATATTTAGAGGAGACGTTATAGGAGGTTTCCTAGAATATAGGAAATACAATTCCTATATATATGTATGTAATGTGTATTGGACAGGATATGAAATAGAAGCATAGTATTATTCAGTGCATAAAATTTGTACGCTTCTATAATTCTGCCTATATTTTCTTATAGTAACTTCACACTCTCACTTACATTGGTAAAACTTTTGTTGTATGTTGTGCAAACTCAAGCACAGTGGATATCAATGAGGAACTCGATCTAAATGAAGGCACATAAAAAGGGAAGGGAGTTGCCTATGAAAGCAGATACATTAGAAAAAGTGAAAATCACAACATACGAAAATGGATGATACTGAAGAGGATGATCCACATGTAATACAGCATTATAGATAATATATGGACTAATGCAACTTGAGAAAAGCAATCTTTGATATGAATATAACAATAAGTTTTTAAGTGATGTCCATTTCAAAGTAAAACCATTTAGAATTGGCATGATTGCACACCTGAAATTTCTCACGGTAAACACTGACTGCTTCTGCATGTGATAGCAAAACATGATGGGTGGCAACGTATGGCTCCACCTTAGAATCTCCAGCAGTACAGTTGCTAAGTCCAAATGGAAAAGAACACCGTTGAGGTGGCCAGGATCCCCAGTCATAGCCAAAAACTGTAAATGCAGGCTCGTTGAAAGTTGTCCAGTACTTAACTCTGTCCCCGAATTCTCTGAAGCAAACTTCTGAGTAGGCCTTAAAATCTTCTCTGCACCACAATACATTATTAAAAGTCTTAGGTATAAAATTGTTAGAGCATAACTTGCGGTACAGTTTCACTGCACATGATACCTAGGAGTGCTCTGAGGTATTGAATCATTAAAAAATAATTTGCCTAATTTTCCGTTGTAGTGTACATGAAAACAGAGATTACATTATCTGGGAACTGAGCCATCCTCCATAAGCATCTTGCAAACTCTGAGGCAAATCGAAGTGATGCAATGTAACGTGTGGTTCAATGCCTGCGAAAACATACATCTATTATCTGCTCTCAAGCTAAATTTTTAGGTCTATTTTTTAACTACACGTTTTCATTAACGGTAAGTTTCGTACCATAATGACGAAGTTCGTTGATAAAAGAATTATAGTACTCCAAACCCTTCGGATTAATGGCACCTCTTCCATCTACATTACGGCACCCAGTTAGTTTATGAATTGCTAAACAATTCCAGTTTAAGCTTTTTCAATGAAAAGTGATTTTTTCTTTGAAGTACCAGGTATTAATCGAGACCACGAGATTGAAAATCTGTATGCATCTAGCCCCATCTCATACATGAGGCGAACATCCTCCTGTAAAGATGTATTGGGTTTGTGAACTTAGGAATGAAAATTAATGTATACACATATTAAGATATCCAGCACAGTGAAGGAAATGGGTTTACTTTATAATGGTGATATTGATCTGCAGCGACATCCCCGGTGCTTCCATCATCCATTTTCCCTGCATATGCAATTTACCTCAATACGTGCAATTACTTTATTGAGGCAGACTGTTGAAATGTGGCTGAAAAAACCAGTCCTACATATACAAAATTTGTACATCGTGTAAAATTTAAACTTCTTATTATCTCTAGAGAGTAGAGCTGACCTGCATGTGCAAAGGTGTCCCAGACACTTGGTTTTCGGCCATCAAGAGCTGCTGCACCTTCAACCTGCTCCAGGCACCCAAAAGGCAAAGACTGAATACAATTTGTATTTGAAATAAATTCTTAAATGAAGAGAAGTGAAGATCCCGTTACCCAACCCACTATTTAGTTGTATAAATATGAAAAATTCCCATAATCAAACCCTCTTAATTGTGAAGGCAGACCTGGTACTAATGAAAAGACGAGGGATTTCAAATTAATTAAACCCATCAATTCAAAATTTGATGGAGACACTCGTAATCTTACTTTCGAATATTTCTTATTCATTCTTTTGTTTTAAGTTAATACAATACGCATAATTGATGTTTTCTCTTAATATTTAATTATATTTATATATATTATATTTTAGAGTATTGAAAGAGTTGTTAATAGTGACACATTTCAATTTGAAGTTTTAAAAGGAGTACAAAATTTGCATACATTATTCTAAGGTTTTTGTCTCTCGTCTTGAATCTTTGAACATATTTTTGGGGGTTGATCTACGAAAACTCATTTCCTTGTGAAGAAATGACAACTTCTTTCTAAAATATTTTTAAATAGTGTCAACCTTCATATTAGCAAAAGTGGCAATGCAAACAAGAATATATTAGATAGCTTGCAGAGTAGAATTGCAAACTATTCAAAGATGAGTTCAAACTCAAAAGACTAGTCCCCAATGGTGAATTGATCACGGACCTACAAACTTGCTCGTTGACAAAGCTTTGATCTACCACAAATTTTTAGGCATCTTACTAACAAAAATGCATTGTATTTTAGTGTACACTAATCGAATATAAGAATTTTCTCTAATGGCAATCATTTTTCTATCATAGAGATAAGTATTGCCCTTCATTGTATTTACTTTCTGAATTAGTTGTTGAAATGAACAAATTTATCAATCCCAACTATAATTAGTTAATCTAGGTTGATTTGTGTTCAATCAATTTAATTTAATTAATTAGCATAAGATCATAATAAGGAAACCTTATTTTCTTTTTAAAGTGATATAAATAATTAAAATATGTACTTGATTTGAAGTACCTTATTAATATTAGTCTTGTCTCTTTGCCTCATGTATTATTATCATAAAATTTGCATACCCATGTTATTTTTCATTTAGTCTTGTTCTCATTTTGAGGAAATGTCTTGATACATATACATATCAATATATGATGCAATATTATGTGAAGTTGGGTTCATTCCACTTGTATTTTACCCACATTTACACACAAATTGTCATACACTTAGCCCCTATCATATCCTTACACACATACTTCTATGCATTTGTTATATTTACATATTTATTGCATTCAGCCAAGCACCTACTTCCATAAATTCATTAGCCACTTAGATTTAGTATTCCATGGGAGCAAACCCCTCAAAAAATGGTGTTTTCGTAAACTAGGACATCCCTAATACATGGGGAGATCTCGGAAACATCCCACCTTTATCTCTGACCACTACCACGAAGCAAGAGACATCCTCAAGATGTCTCCCTTATATAGAATAATTTCCCAAGAAATCTCCTTGTTGGGGAAATTTGGGGGATGTCAAGAAATTATTTAGACTTCAAGGAAACTGCCCAGAGTCTCTTGAAAGTTTCCAAGGTAGCCAAGTATCCCCTATGCTAAACACCTTCAAAAAGTAATTAAAAAATCATTTATTTATAAATGTTTGTCCCCCCAACCCTAACATAAATAGTTTATGAGCCCCACCCTACCCTAAGCACTCCAAAAAAAATTTAAATACACCCCACACTCTCACTCCAAATCACTATCAAATTTTGGAAGTATTGAGTAAGCTTGCAAGTGCAATAGTTACATAGCAAGACCAAGAGTAAGCAAGGTTGCAAGAGTGAGAGAAACAACAAGAGGAAGAGTAAGTACCAAGTGTTTAAGTTTCAATGCATCCATCAAGCCAAAAGCCCTCGAGTTGTCAAGGTAATCCATGACCCTTCATCTTTTGGGATTTACATTTTTTTTTATTGTTCATTCCTTTTTTTTAAAAAGGTGCAACACACTCATATTATTAGGGGTAAATGCTTTTGACTAGAGCTATGAACCGGGTACAAGAAACCACAAGAAACAACCAAACTCACGAGCACATTGGCCCAACGAAGGCACAAGGCCTACGAACTCTTTGGCCTAGCAAGGGTTTGAACCCTGGTGGCCGACACTACAACCAAGCGACTTGACCACTAAACCACGCCCTTATTGGAAAATTTATTATTCATTCCTAAATGGATAAATATGAAATCAATTATTGTGTGATTTTTTTGTTTTGCTTTCAATTTAGATATATAATAAATTATTCATAAAATTTGTATATGGTTATAAAATATTATTTTTAGGTTTGTTGAATTATTATTTTTTAATACTTTATATTAGTTGAATTGTTATTTTTATTGAAAACGATAGTTAAACTAAAACGGCCCTAAAAACATGTAATGGTTTAAGTATTGACTTTATATTTATAATGATAGCATTTTAGGTTTTTAAATTCATTTATGAAATTATTTTCTAATGTTTATGCATAAAATTGCATGAATAGCTAATCAATACTATTTAAATTAGCATTTTGACTTTTTGTATCCTCTGCTTCTACCTTCATGTGACCTAAAATAAGAAAAACAAAAAGAAAATTTAGTATATTGAGCCTATGAATAATGTCATATGTATAGTTTAAAATTTAGACCATAAATTTCATTTCTTGCGATGTCACTATAAGTTCTCAAAGCATGACTGATGAAAAGGGTCAATAAGAGCTTATGGGGGTTGAATCTAGGTTTCTTAGTATAAATTTTGGGGATGAGGTAAGTATTTCTATTGGGAATTCATATTTTAAAACATCCTTTCGAATTATTATCTAATAATTTTCCAATGGCCACTTCAATAATAAGTCCCATTTAAGATAATTTACAACCAAACTACAAGGAAAATCTAAGGTGATATGGGGAACTAGGCTATGGAGATGTCATTTCTATCAACTTGAATTTTAAGGCAATATTAGAATAATACATGCATCCTTCCCATCTAAGGAAAAATTAGGGAGATACATGGCAAATTGTCACTCAAATAAAGGGCCAAAATAAATGGATTATAGGATTGTGGTGAAGACAAAATGCTTACAACTTCTACTCTACCACTAAGGGGTCCTAGTCCTACTAGTACTAGAACTTTGCAAGATCCATGACTTCCTCCTTTTTCATCTAGTTTAGGGGTGGTAGAGCCTATGGAAAAACATAAAATGACTAGAAGTAGTGATGCTACAAACATAAAGATAGATTTATTCAATGTAAAAATAAAGGATAAAGAAAATGACGTCATTGAATTTTTTTATTTGCAAATGGTATTTCATTCCATATGGCTCTCTCTACTTAATAAAATGAGCTTGTGACAAAGATAATAAGAGTAATACCATCAAACCCTTTCACCTAAAATGCTTGAAATAAAAAAATGTCTTTCAGAACAAGATGGCAATAGAGCAGACAACGACTTTGGCAAAGCATAGAAGGAGCTATGTGGCATGAGCCTAGGTGCAATGGCCCTAGGCTCACCACCCTCATTTTCCCTCTTTTTTATTTGTTGGGTAACCTTTAAAGTGGGGGATTTTTGTGGGGTGATTCAAGTTGTGTGCAGTGGGTTTGGCTAGACACTGGGTAGGGTTTTGTTTCATGATTGATGGTGGTGTTTGTGTGGGAAGTGGCACAAGGTGTAGCTAGGATTGGATTTTATTTTTCTATAGCTGGGGTTGGATGATGGAGTGAGGTTTTTTAAGATTTTTTTTTTTTTGAAGTTTTGGAAAGGGTAGACCCATCCCCATTCATCCATGCAAAAGTTGTTTATTTCTTAAACAATGCTTTAAATGAGGGGGTTTTATCTCAAATCTAGGGTCCTTGAGTGTCGAAAGTGAATAGATGTTTGGAGAGGAGTCTCTCTCATCCAATTCTAATAACCAACTAGATTTAGTGATAGAGGATGTTAATTATCTAAATAACCATGTGTTAATCTGTAAGTTTATGGGGGTTCATGTTTCTTTCCCATTCTTGGAATCCTGAGCTCACCAAAAATGGAACTCAAAGGGAGATATGGAGGTTATTCAAGCAACCAATAATTATTTCATGGTGGTCTTTTCTTACGTGGAAGATCGTAATAAGGTCTTTGAAGGGGTTCCTTACTTCTACAATCAAGTGGGATTGTTTGTTAAACTCTAAGATATAGGATTTAATCCAGTTGGGGAGATTTCTTCAAGAGTCTCGATTTGGGTGAGGCTTCCTTGGCTACTACTTGAATTTTGAAGGAATTAATTTTGCACATGATTGCACATGATTATGAATATCTCCTTTTTTTTCTATTGAATCTATCACGAGTATGGAAATTTGTAGAGGAAATGTCATAAACTTGGCTTAGCTCGGGTGACTATCAATGGAGCTTCAACCACTTTGTCTTCTTGTTCAACAACTATGAAGGATAAAGGGAAAGCCCCTATGTCAAAGGGGGAAACTAAGAAGGAGGGTTTTATTCCAATTAGATCTCACAATAAGGGTAGAGGAATGAAGAAAACTCTTAAAGATAGGTAGGGATATGTGACTTACAACCACTTTGAGGTGTTGGAAGATTTTGATTGACAAGAGACAAATCCAGAGAAGCTACTTTTTAGATTAGATAATTCGGGGGTGGATCAGATGCCTTCCAAAAAGGACAATAACCATATCAAGTTGATGATTGAGCATGCATCTTCACAAATGGATACAAATCAAATTTAGGATGTCCTTGGCAAGTTTGCTCCTATTGAGAAAAAGAAGTGGGAAAAGGTTCAGTCTTAGCTTTGATAGAGTTAATATCGAAGGTTGAGGTCCAAGAGCTTGGTAAAGGAAATAAAGTGGTTCTTACATTGGGTTTGCAATAAAAGAACTTCAAGAAGGGAGGCTCATGAACGTATTTAAAGATGGGAAGGAAGACAGATCAAGATAAAATTAAAATTATGGGGGAGAATTTGGTGGAGTCGAGCTCAGTTAAGACTATTGACTCCCATTTTCCTACTCTTCAAAAATTATTGCTCTCTTAGAATGCAAGGGATTTGAACAACTTCCCTAGACAAAAGGTTGTTCATGAATTGATTAAGGAACATTATCCTGATGTTTCATTCATTCAAGAGTCAAAGTTGTCAGTGGAAGGTATTGGTAAGCATGGCTTCCAAGTTGTGGTTGAGAGGTCATTGTCAATACATTGGAGCACAGGGTAGTGCTATCTAGGTATTGTCTAGTTTTGGGATCCATGCACTGTTGCAGCAAGTTTTAACTCCTATGAAGTTTTCATATTTACCAATGTCTATGCTCTGGCTGACTTGCCTAGTAAATCTTGTCTTTAGGCTCATATTAGGTATGTGTAGTCCCTAACTCCCTTATTCTTGTGGATTTTGGTTGGGGGTTTTAATTATATTACTATTTTTGGGGGGAAAATGGGGAGAGTGGACAAGTTGAGCCTTCTTCTTTAATTTTAAGAGATAATATTGTCTCACTTAACTTGATAGATATAAATCTAGGTAAAGGTGTGTTCACATGGAGAAACAGAAGATGTGAGGAGGATTATATTTCTGAGAGACTTGATAGGTTTTTAGTCTCTATTTTTTAGATTAGCAACAATTAGATTACCAATTTGGAGATTATGGATTGGAGAGGTTCGGATCATTGGCCTATCAATTTTTTTAAAAAATGGGAGGGGTGTATCCAAGAACCCTTCATTCAAATTCCAACTTATGTGGTTGTGGGAACCATCCTTACAAGATCTTATGAAAGTTTGATGGGGTAAAGGCATGCTTGATCATGGTACAGTTATGTATACCTTTGTCAAGAGGCTCCAATTTTTGAAGTATCGGCTCAAGAAGTGGAATAAGCAGAGTTTTGGTAATATTTTTATGGAAAAATTTGTTTCCCAGAGCTGCTTGGACACCATCACCAGGTAGAATAGGGATCATGGGCTTACCAAGGATTCCCTTAGAGAGGAAGGGGATACCATGAAGGAGTTAGCAGAATGAGAGTTGAGGGAAGAATTTTTTTGGAAGTAAAAGTATATTATAGACTAGCTTTAGGAGGGAGACAAGAATTCAACTTTCTTATTTAATTATGTTAAAGCATTAAGACATGTAAATTTGATATCATATCTTGTGACTTCCTAGGGAGAGTAGGTATCCTCTTTTAGGGGTATCATGCAGGAGGTTATTTAATTCTTCTCTTCATTGTTCACAGAAGACTCCCTAGTTGTTGTTATGGAAGAGAATCTTATTTTGGACTATATTCCCTCCATTGTTTCTAATGAGGTGAATGAGGTGCTTATTAGGCTCATTCTTTTGGATGAGGTTGAGGAGATATTTTTCAAGATGAAAAAAGGAAAAGTGTAACATGCCCATTTTTTTACCCATAAATTTTACTATGTTTTACCCACAAGTGAATATTTTATGCATCTAACCCTTAAGATCAATAAAAAAAATTATTTTTCTTTTGAATAGTAAATGCACATTTGAAACATATTTCAAACTTTCCCATTGCATACAAAATATTTCCTTTCACTAATACAAGTAATGATGATACATAGTTTCCATGTGATATTTCATATTTACAATTCCCATGGAGATGGATTCAAGTTCGCATACATAGATTTAACAAGTTTACTGAATATAAAAAGTACAAATGATCCAAAATATCCTCCTCAAATCTCAAGTGCCAATTGTGTGAGGAGAAGCATCACTCAAGCAATTTTCCACCAACCATGGACTTATTGCAGTCCCCCACACATCTACCAAACTGGTAAGATGGCCCTAGCCTTCGACGAAGAGATTGGTTTGGTAACCTCATAACCTTAGCCTTTTCTAAGCATGGTGTTGTGTCCTACATATCTAGAGCTTCCACACTATGGCTACAACCTGCATGTATGACTATCCCTTACCTAGTATGTAAACCCATATCACAATGAACTAACAATATAAACAATGGCTACTTAAACTACTTTGACCAAAGAATTCATCACCCAGTACTTTGAGTGAGAGTCATCTATTTCACCCACATTCCTAGCTAAATTTGGTTTTATGACCATTCATACTCTATATCTAGGTTACTCCCTTTCCCTTGGATCAGACAAACCTTGGGAATAACCTACTTAACAACTCATAATCAAAATGAATTTACAACCAAAGTGACTCTAGCAACTTCTTACCTTATGCTAATTACATCTAGTATAGACATCCTACATGTAGCAATGACAACTACGTATAGTATAAAGACATTACATCCATACAAACTCCCATATATATAGGATAAATACAAATATAAACCAACAAGATAGGTTCTACAACATAATGAACAACCAAGAAACATGCAATATTGTACAATCATTGCAACATATTCAAAAGCATTCTTTTCCAACCTAGTAAATGAAACTATTTAACATTTACAACATAAATGAAAAAGGTATAGAAACTAGCATTCCTATATAAAAGCTCCAACTGATTAAATTCCCTTCCTAGCTCAATTCCTCAAGTCCACTTGATACTCCTCCAAGATCAAATTAATTTCCATCTTCTAACTCCTCACTAATTCTCTCAACAATCACAAAATAGAAAAATAACTCTCTAACTCACAAGCTCTCAACTCATTAACTTAGAAATCATATTAGAATAACATCAAGATCTAATCAGATTTATCAAGTGTAGAAATTAGTAGAATGAGTACCTCTATTTATACTAAATTGTGAGCAACCAAAGGCTACAAACAAGTTAATATTTATGTCACCTTTCTATACTCATGCAATGACTCATCAAACTAACTTATAGGTTTGCAACACATAACAGTCCTCTCCATTTAAATGGTTGAGTCAACTTGTTATAAGGGACAACAAGACTCTTTTACTAAGTCAAACAAACATCAAGTTTCCTTAATCAAATTCCTTCTCATGCTTCTTCCAAGTTTACTCTTGAGTGAGTCTCAAGGCTAAAATATTGCTTGATTAAGCTTATGTGTTGTATACAGACTTCTTATGCATGACATTCTCCTCCATATTGGTGCCACATTTCACAAGTTGGTGCCTCGTGAGAAATTGTGAGTTTGACTTCTTCCTCAATGCTTAAAAATTGTGTTTACTTCTTGTTGTAAAGTTTACACAACATGCCTTTTATTCCTATGTGCCTCTAACTTTGTTGACTTGGTATGATGTTTGATATGCACAGGTTATAATGCAGCACTAAGGCTATGCCTTATTCATGTGCTCATATTTCATAAGCAGTTCACCATTATTAATACTTGCATTATATATTGGGCTTTATGAATATCACAAATTCTTTCAACTTATATATTATATATATGTATATATATACATATACATACATATATATATATTAATATATTTTCATTTCATAAAGTTATCAAATACATTAATTGTCAATTATCAAACATATATGAATATATAACAAATAATACTACATATATATATTATATATATACGATCATATATAAATATATATTAATATATATGTAACTATATTACTTTATACATATATATTAATATATATATGTATATATATACTATATAAATACTATATATATACATATATACATATTATCATTTCAAACACTCATTCTCATAACCATTGATCGACATATATACATGAAGTGTATACACACACATATATATGTCACCTTAGTCCAATCGGTATTCCCATGCATATGAACCTAATCCATCCATGAGCATGCGTAGGTATGTCTACCTATGTATACTCATGTACATATTCACTCACATGTGTGAGTCTACCATAGAAATGTACATATATACATATATATACATTTTATGTTTATATCTCATCAATACCACAATAAACACATAAGGAAAGACTTTCACACGACCTCAAGACTTAATCACATTCCTCAATCACAACATTCACATCTAAACCAAAGATTACTTACCTTTTTCTAAAAAATGACTTGACTCAACAAAGAACAACTAGGGTGTGAGTGTTTGAATGCTCAGTTAGGCTCATTAAGGGTTACCATTCCAAGTTCTTCTCCTGAGTGATACTTCCCCTCTCTTCCAGAGGTTCAAACCTATTCCTACACTCAACTTAGCACATCATAACAGTAGTTAGCCAATCACAACATAATCATATGCATCATACATTTCATAGTTAGAATCATCATAAAATATCAAATTGCATCAATCATTCATTCATCATATTCCCATTCAAGATTCATTAAATGCATTCGTAAAAAGATTCATAAACTCATTCATATATTCAAGCAATTTAACCAAACAAGGTAATAGTAAATAGGTAATATCACTCAGGGTGTAACATATCCCCCCCTTGTGAATCATTGTACCAGATGATTATTAAGTATCGACATGGACATAACATAAAATATAAAACATCACATTACAAATTGTTTTCAAGAATTTTCAAAATCTAGCAAGACTTGTGGAAACTTTTGCTTTATCTCAGTATAGTCTTCCCAAGTGGCAGAATCTTCTGCATATTGATCCCATTAGACCTTGCATTGCATAACCTCTCTATTACGTAAGTGGAGCTTATGTGTTTTGAGCACTTTGAGAGGCTCAGTTGTTACCACTCCTAGGTCCTATACCTATAAAGCATTCCAATTAATAACACGGTCATCGTCTGGTATATACTTCTTAAGATACAATCTACATGAAAAACATCATGCATCCTAGCAAGAGTTGGTGGCAAAGCAATCCTATACACAATAGGGTGATCTCTTCAAGAACCTCAAAAGGACCTATGTAGCGTGGAGCTAGTTTGGATGAATTTCCAAACTTGATAAAACTCTTATGAGGCTTGACCCTTAACAAAACCTTTTCTCCTTTTGAGAATCTTTTGGGTACCCACTTGGCATCAACATAATTTTTTTTCCTATCATTAGCTTCTACTAACCTTTGCTTAATAATACCAACTTTCTCCCCCATTTCGGATAACATCTTTGGCTCTGAGCTTATCTTATCTTCTAACTTATCTCAACTTATAGGAGTTCAACACTTCCTACCATATAATGCTTCTAATGGAGCCATCTTGATCACAAAATGATATGAGTTATTATATGCAAACTCAACCAATGGTAGATGATCATATTTTTTGTATTGTTGATCCATGCAATACATCATTAGTAGGTCTTCTAATACTTGATTCACCCTTTCAGTTTGTCCATTCGTTATCAAATGATAAGCATGACTTATGTTCAATTTTGTCCCAAGTGTAGAAAACAAGGTTTTCCCAAATCTAGATGTCACATGAGCATCCCTATCAAATATAATCTTTCCAGGAATCCCATGCAATCTAAATTCTTGAGAAAAGTTTTGAGCTATCTTAGGAGCTCCATCGGTCAGATTCCCTAGTATAAAGTGAGCCACTTTTGTGAGCTTGTCCACCACTACTAGAATGGCATTGTGCTTATTTCTCAACATAGGTAGACCTTGCACAAAATCCATGATAATGACTTGCCACTTACTTTCCAGAACTTCATGTGGATACAAAAGACCTATAGAATGGTGATGCTTTGCATTCACTCTTTGGCACTCTAAGCAACTTGCTACAACCCTTGCAACATCCCCTTTCATACCCTTCCAAAAATATAATGGCTTTACATCAGCCAACATTTTGGTTACACCAATATGTCCTGAATATGGTGCATTGTGAACTTCTTTACATACCAAGTTCCTTAATTCTCCATAATTAAGTACATAAATTATCCCTTTAAACCTTAATAAACCATTAGGTTCAAAGTGATATCCCTCATACCATTGATCTTGTGGATTATCCAAGAGTGCTTGCTTGACTTGTTCATAAAACTCATCACCCTTGGATTCTTGCAACACTTGGCCCCTTTAAATTCAGTTTGGATTGATACCATCAAGGAGATGTGCCTCCTACGACTTAGAGCATCGACAACATGATTCTCCTTTCCCTTGATATAACTGATGTTGATATCATAGTCAGATATCAGTTCCAACCACCTTCTTTACCTTACATTAAGATTAGGTTGGGTAAAAAAATAGTTGAGACCATGATGATCGGTCTTGAGTTCAAATGGTTTTCCCATTAAATAGTGTCTCCCCATCTATAATGCATGAACAACTGTTGCTAACTCCAAATCATGTAAAGCATAATTTTTTTCATAAGGCTTTATCTTCCTTGACTCATAAGTTATGAATTTCCCCTCTTGCATTAATACTCCACCCAAACCTTCTCCTAAAGCATCAGTGATAACAATAAAGTTACCATTTGGATCTAGTACCTTTAGTATTAGAGTCATAGTCAAATTTTCTTTGAGTAGATCAAACATCGCTTGGCATTTCTCTGTCCGTTCAAACTTCTTACATTTCCTTCAAAGAAGTGATGGAAAAAAATTATTCTCAAAAAAAAAAAAAAAAACTTACGACAATACCCAGCTAGACCCATAAAACTTTTAACTTTCGACACATTCTTAGGCATTGGCCACTCAAGCACTATTTTTATCTTCACCGAATTAACTACAATTCCATCAGTCAAAATTACATGACCCAAATATTGTACCTCTTTTTGGAAGAAGGTACACTTCGAGAGTTTCCCATACAACTTATACCCTCTCAATCGTTGAAGTACAGTCTCTAGATGCTTGTGATGTTCCTCTTCATTCTTGGAGTAGATTAAGATGTTGTCCAAGAAAACCAACACAGACCTATCCAAGTAATCCCTAAATACATTTTTCATTAGGTTCATGAATGTTGATGGTGCATTCGTGAGTCCAAAAGGTAGGATTGTGAACTAGTAATGACCGTATCTAGTCTTGAAAGTTGTCTTGAAAATGTCTTCATCCTTGATTCTTAATTCATGATAACTAGAATGTAGCTCAATCTTCAAAAACAATGTCACTCCCCACATCTGAATAAAGAGATCATTGATACATGGAAATAGGTACTTATTCTTTATTATTGCTTTGTTAATAAACCAATAGTCAATACACAAGTGCAATGTACCATCCTTCTTCATGAAAATCGTTGGTGCTCTCAAATGTGAAACATTGGGTCTTATTAGTCTTTTAGACAACAATTATTCTAATTGTGCCTTTAACTCCATTAAATTTGTTGTGGTCATCCTATATGGTACTTTTGATAGAGGTTCCAACCCAGGGACTGTCTATGGAGAAATCAAACAGTCTCTTAGGAGGCAGTCTAGGTAGTTCATTTAGAAATACATCCACAATTTTTTGTAGGATAGGATATTTCTCCATATATAATTTCCCTATTTCCACTACCTCTCCTTTGAATTCTTGAAAATATTGAGGTCCATAATGCATAACATTATCCTGAAGAATGAATTCTTTGTATTCCTCAAGTTTTTCCATTTTACTGTGAAGAGTTGGAAACCTTTCTTTTTTCCCTATGCATTTTCATAGCTGAAATCTACCGCAGTTTCACTTCTCTAGATGTTCCTTGCAACGACACTCGGTTACCTAGATCATCTACGCATTCTATGGTTTTAGCATGGCAGTCAACTTTGGCCCTATGCTTCCATAGCCAGTTCATCCCTGGGATGACACCATAAGAACCTATGGGGGCTACATACAAATTTTCCTCTATAGAGAAACTTGGAAGTTCAACCCTTGATTCAAATAGACATTGATGTCTCACCTCAACTCTTATCTCATTTGTATATTCAACAACCCAAGATTTTTCCATAAAACTAGCCTTTCTAGACATTTGACTTTCTATTCTAGGAGAAATAAAAAATTTCATGGTACCAATAGCTATTAAAATTAAGATAGGAATACTAGATAAAGCACCTGAGATTTCTACCAGAGTAATTTGGTACTTTTCTTGCCAATTTTCTACTGTAGCATGTGGCCTTTGCTAGAATGCAGCTTGTTGCAGAGGCAGAGGATTCCCACATGGTTGTGATCTTGTCAGTTTATTAGGGAATTGATTAGCAAAGAGATCTCCCCCACATGTAAAACATCCTTTTACTAGTCCCCTCCTTTTCACAAGTCTTCTAGACTTACTAACATTTCCACGAGCATTGTTGTTGAAGTTGTTGTTGCTTCCTCTTCAGTCTCTTCTTGGTTCATTCCAATTTTTCTAGGATCCCTTGTCCCCTTGCTTCTGAATTTTTTTCCATTTATTAGGCCTCCTTGAAGTTTGAATAGCCGATTCCAAATTTAACCTCTTTCTATTCCTTTCTCGCTAGTTTGAAATAGACTTAAGCTTTTGTTCTTGCTTAATAGATTTTTCACACACCAAGTCCATAGTCATAGGACCGTGCACGTCTACTTCACCACCTATTTGGGCATTGAGACCCATAATAAAATTATATGGAATCACTCATCCTTTTGGTTCATGGGTATGTACCTCGGGAGGCAATTGAAATTTTCTCAATATTCATTCATTGAGGAATCTCCTTGCCTCAAATTTTGGAAGTCAATGAGATTTTGGTCATAGAAGAGTTGGGGCAACCATCGCTTTCAGAAAATCTCTACAAATTCACTCCATGTGAGACTTAAGGAACTAATCCCAAGCTCCATTTGCTTACTCATCCACCAGTTGGATGCTTCACCAGCCAACTGAAATGCTCCACATACGACTTCAGTGACTTCGAAGTAATTTTTGATTTAGAAATACTTCTCCATCTTTGTAAGCTATGCTTCCTTTGCATATTTAGTAGCACTACCTTCAAAATTTGGAGGTGTGATCTTCCTCATGTCACAGGATAGCTCATTGGCCAATTGTTTCCTTTTAGTTCCATCTAACCTAGACTATGACTCTGCATCCTTATGTTCACTAGAATGGGTGTGATCATGAGAATTCTCCCCTTCTTCTTCATTGTTAGGGAATTCCTCATCATGTTATTTGGAACTTCTTGTTCCTTCCTTTCCTTCCCACTTACCTCTTGTTCAAGGTATCCTATCCTTGTTCTTGTTTCATCCATTATTGACAAGATGTGGTCCAACTTAGCTTTGGCATTCTCAATACCTTGTCCTACTTCATGACTTTCCCCCATGTTAGTTTGTGTCCTAACCATTTTCCCAAGAATAGTTATACCTAGAGGTTTCATTTAATTAGATCTAAGAAAGTTTACTTAACATTCTAAAAGCATTTAAAAGAAAAACCATTCATATAAGGAATTCCATAAAGAACTTATACACAAGTTTTACCCAAAATCATGTTTTTCATTAAGATTAAAAAGGATTTCAATATCCTTGAGTTTACATAGAATGACTATATAGATAGTATAAGGGAGAGTATCCATCAGATTCAATTTTTGATACATAGCTCTGTGGGGTATAGCCTTTATATTTTTTCTCATATCCTTCGTCAAAAGGAAAATATCTCTCATACCTATCCTTTGATACATAATTTCAAGGAACATACTCTTCTGATTCGCCACTTGAGGCTATTACAATAATTTTAGCCATAGGTATTGTAATGTCGTAAAATTGCACCCCTTGCAATTTCACACATATTCTTGCATCCACTTTAGTATCCACTCCCTTAGCATCGCGTGTAGGCTCACTTTAGCCCTTGCATCAACCTTTTTCCATTCTTAGGATGCTCAACACCCCTTTTTAGCAGCTACCCTTCACAAGTTAGCTTTATGTTAAACCTAGGGATTCTCTCATGTTTGTCATTTCATAGCATGATGTGTCTGAACACTAGTGTGTTGTGCAGATGTTTGCGCACCACGCTAGCGTCTTGCGACATTTCAACATTCAAATGATTGTTTTTGTGCATGTTTACCACTTGTCACCTCCTTTGGTTGGTGGTAACGGCTTGAGATGCCTTGTAACTGCCTGGGAAGCTTCTTTTGCTTCCTTTCTCTCCTTAAATGTTATCTTTTCAATTCTATTGCTTCTTCCAAGTGCTTCTAGCTTCACTCTAGCTTCATTCCAACTTCTAGCTTCCTCTTCCACTTCTTGGCACCGCCCTTTGCAGCACTCTCAAGCTTTCACAAGCTCATTACAACAACACTCTTGGCTCTTACAACTCTCTATCTCTCCCTTTTTGGCTTCCTTAAGCCTTGCAACTTCATCTCCCTTATCTCATGCTTGTGAGCATCCTGGGATTCCATATCCCCTATCTACTGCATCTCTACTTTGTGATATGGGTTCTCCTCCTCGAGTGGGGATTGCTTTTATCACCTACATTTTGTGATACAGATTCTCCTCCTCGAGTGAGGATTGCTTTTATCACATCGCATGTGCTTACTTCTCACTCTCTCTATCTTGTGTCTGTTCGTGGAGGTGGGAACACCAAAATAGGAGTTTGACTAAGGCAAACCCCTATATAGCCCCAACAATTTCTCCAGCTATTACACATGCAATTTTTGAAGAAATTCATGTGTTGGAGGCTTCATCTCTTGCTTGGTTGTGAGCATTTATTTTTGTTCTCTTATTCTCTTTATCATTTCTATTTCACTTCATTTTAGCTTTATCATATTTTTTCATTTTCCTACATTCTGTAAGTTTTTAGCAATCAAATTTCCAATTGTCATCTAGCCATTTTTTGTGATATTCTTGCTTTTTGGTCTGTATGAGACGCTAGCACACCGCGCGGTCATCCGTATTCCATGTTGTTGTCCTTTGTCCAAGAGCTTTTCAATTTGTTCAAAAAATCTTCATGACTTGCTCTTTCTGATTCTAGAACTCTCATGTTGTTCCTAAGGTAGTTTAGGGAAGTTCACCCCGTGAGGCTCTTTCAATGAAGAGAACTCGTGAGTAGCGAATCCCCCTTCTCTACATTTTGGTGAACCCGACATGAATAAGGGATCTTTCTCAAAAACTAGGAATTTATTTACCCCTACTTGGCGGGGTCATAACTTTTGACTCGGTGCTCGAAATACAAAACCATTTGGACCATTGGAAAGGTCTCCCAAAGAACTAATTTAGTCCCTAAAATACTATGCCTTTGATAGCCAAATTTTAAGGACCAACGCAAGTTCTGACCTCAAATTCCGCTCCAAAGACCTCCGAAAATGCAAATTACTAAAACTTGGAAAATACCAAAAAAATTAGAAAATCTAGATTTTCATTTTTTCTTAGTTCTTTCACCAAAATGAGTTTAATATCTTCTTTTATTAGTTTAGTATCTAGTTTTATTCAAAGTGTTAATGATATTCCATTGCATGCATGTGATGGTGACTTGGCCTTGCCTATGTCACTTGATATCTTTGATCCTTCTCACGAAAGTCCTCTGGCTTTGAAGGATATTTTGTCACAAGAAGATGAAATCATTGATACCTTTCTTAATGTTACTTTAACTTCTATTCATTCCAATGCACTCTCTTCTAGAGATGATACATTTGTGAATGATGAATATACTCTCCATTCCAATTCACTCTCTTCTAGAGACAATGCATTATTGAATGATGAATCCCATATTTTTTTTGATGCACTATCTTCTAGAGATGATGCAATAGCAAATGATGAATCTCCTTCCACATTTGATCCTCCTTGGATTGATGTTGAGAATATGTCTTCAAATAATTATTCCACTAGTTGTGATGATTTTGTAAATGTTATCTATGTCTTTGTTACCCCTCAAAGGCCTAAGAGACTAGTCATTTATATGACTCCAGCTAGTCCTCCTAAAAGGGTTTGTTCTATTAATAGTGTTCCATTTGATAGTGAGTCTCCTGATCTTCCTATAGCTCCCTCTTATAGAGCGGTAGCCCACACTTATGAAAATAATGTGAAAAAACAACCAAGCCTTCCTCAGCACCTAAACCTACAACTAATGCACCCAATGATTATGATCTTGTCGAGCAACCTTAGGTTACTCCAACTAAGATCTCACTATGGGACTTGCTTTAGTCTAGTTTGGTTTATCAAGGTATCCTTCAAGAAGCCTTGCAAAAGATCCTCTTGCATTCTTCTGCTAGGCTAGTAGATGTTGATGCGTTGATGGCTTATATTCGTGCAGATTCTTCGAATATCACATTCTATCTGTAGGAACTCCTGCCTCCGAAAGTATAGAAGCAAGCAAATCCTCTGATGATTATAGTTAACATTAATAAAATTGGCTTTAGACGTACTCTCATTTTAATGTTGGTTTGGTGTTCAATGTATGTAGCATTGATCTATTGCCTAAGATTAATATTGATCCATCTTCTCTTAATGCTTCTTCTATTGACATTCGTGGGTTTGATAATATCGATCGACAACCTTTAGGTACGATAGTCTTTCCTTTGAGGTTGGGACCCATTATCGTACCCACCCTTGTATATGTTATGTCAGAAAATCTACCATATAACCTTCTTCTTGGTAGACCGCGGATTCATGCTATGGGTGTAGTCCCGTCTACCTTGTATTAATCTATTAAGTTCATTTGCAATAATCAAGTAGTCACAGTCAAGGCTAACCCTGATGCTATGCACTTATGTGAGATGGTAGCCGTCGGTTAGGCTTCAATTGTGCCTACTCTTATTCTTCAATGTATTCCAATGTGTTCATGTTTACTCTAGTAGCACCTACTACAAAGGACACTCTTGAGATAGATGTACCTAAAGAAGATCCTTTTGAAGCAAGAAATCTTAAGTCTACTCTTTCTACTTCTCAAAGGAATGCATGTCTTGGTGATGATTAGGGTTCCTTAGACTTTACAAACTCCTTCATTCGGGAATATAAAGCTGACCTGATCCACTTAGACCTTCCAATAACATCATCCACACCTGCTATCAAAGATGATCATTCTTTTGTATCACGAGATAGTGTAAATTGTAATGTTCTTAGTGTTGATCCTCCTTCTGAGGAAGAGGTTCACACTTCTATTAAAGAGGATAATTTTAATAGTCCTATTAAGAAGGATGATGGAAATCCCATAGAAGAGTGTAATCCCCGTTTCCAAAATAATACTCTCCATGTAGATCCTACATTGTCTTATGTCTTCGTGTCTTCTTCTTCTTGTGAGAAGTCTAACTTTTCTCCATAAGAGAAAGGGTTGCTTCCTACACCTCATCCTCTATCTCAGCAAGAGTGTATTTTGTTGTAGCTTCTAAAATCCCACATAATTACTCTTCCTTCTCCTACACATAAGAATTTTCATAAGCATGATAAGGAAAAACATGCTTTTTGTGCATACCATCGAGTGTGTTCCCATTTCACAAGTGAATGTAAGGCCTTGAAAGATAAAATACAAAAACTTTGTGATTCAGGTGCCATCACCCATTTTTTTGCTGATGCACCCACCTTTTCTTTGCATGACAAGTGATATCGAGGTCTACCTCTATCTTGCATGTTCTAAGTATCTTACATGGTTCTCCTACCCTATATGTTGGGGGTAGCGATAACTTGTTATGGAGAAGTGTGTCCTTCTTAAGGACACCCCTCTCTTCTCTCTATCTTTCAAATGAAGCATCCCTCTATTGGACCCCTTTTTCTTCTAAAGGGTTCTTGAGGGACCCATTTGAAAGTTTTTATCTCAAATGAATTCTTAGCATCTAGCTTGGGGGCAGCTTGACTAGACCTCGCTTTTTAAAACAACACATCCCTCGAGTAGACCCCTCTTATTTTGAAGGGTTCCTAAAGGAACCCTTTGAAATCCTTCCAATTTGTTGACGGTCTGCGTAATTGTCTACTTGCTTGCCTGTGTGGCCGCTTTTGAACATGTTCTATCTGTGGGTAAACATGTTGCTTTATAGGTACGCTTGTGAAGCCGCTTTCTGACTCTACAGAGTCCCCTTCCTTGGGTTTCCTCCATGTGAGAGATCTTAGGGGATACCTCCCTACAAGTTTGTTGGCCTATAGGGCATTTCTTCTGATCTTCCTCCATGCAAGAGATCTTAGGGGTCACTTCCTTGCAGGTCTGTGGGCCTGTAAGGTGCTTTCATCTTGGGGGATGCCTCCTTGTAGGTCTATCGTCCTGTAAGACACTTTTTTCTCTGTGTTTCCTTCATGTGAGGGATCTTGGGGGATACCTCCTTGCAAGTTCACAGGCCTATAAGGCACTTACTTCTTGGGGCTTCCTTCATGTGAGAGATCTTGGGGGCTGCCTCCTTGCAAGTCTGTGGGCCTGTAAGATGCTTTCATCCTGTGGGATTTTCCCATCATTGGTCTACGGGCCTTTAGTGCACTTTGTTCAAACTCTCCTTGAGTTCAAGGACCTGTGGAGCCATCTCTTTTGGAATTTTCATTCCTTTCTAGCTTCTCCCTCTTGAATTATTTTCTCTCCATCTCTTTCTTTTCTCAATTGTATATATTGGATCGAAGATCTACATTTTCTTCATCTTGAGTATATGCCCTTCTTCTCTCCATTTTAGAATACTTCTAAGTGAGTTATTTCTAATTTTGGGGACAACGCATAGTAATGAGACAACCTTCTACATCAAGGTCTCTTTCACTTTGTTGACTCAAATCCTTTAGGTTTTATGTGCTAACATTGTTGACTGGTGTAGGTTTTTCTTGTCTAATGCATTTGTTTTGTAGGTCTTTAGCCTGGGGCATGCTTCCTTGGTTCAAAGAGTTGTTTGTTTCCTCTACAGTATCCTTTTGGTATAATAATGTTATTTATGTTTAGTAGATTTCCTTTACCGCGCATATTAGTGTAGATTCATATGCCCACTAAAGTGGGGGAAAAATGTAATGTCATAAAATTGCACCCCTTGTAATTTCACATACATTATTGCATCCACTTTAGTTTCCACTCCCTTAGCATCTCGTGTAGGCTCACTTTAGCCCCTACATCATCCTTTTTCCCTTCTTAGGATGCTCAACACCCCTTTTCAGTAGCTAACCTTCACAAGTCAACTTTACATTAAACTTGGGGCTTCTCCCATGTTTGTCATTTCATATTGTGATGTCTCTGGACACTAGCGCACTGCATGAATGTCTATGCACTACGCTAGCATCCTACAATGTTTCAATGTTCAAATGATCATTTTCATGCATGTTTACCACTCATCACCTCCTTTGGTTAGTGGTAACTGCTCGAGATGCCTTGTAACTGCTCAGGAAGCTTCCTTTTTCTTCCTTTCTCTCCTTAAATGTTATCTTTTCAATTCTATTGCTTCTTCCAAGTGCTTCTAGCTTCCTCTTCCACTTCTTGGCACCACCCCTTGCAACACTCTCAAGCTTTCACAAGCTCATTACAACAACACTCTTGGCTCTTGCAACTCTCTTTGTCTCCCTTTTTGGCTTCCTTAAGCCTTGTAGCTTCATCTCCCTTATCTCATGCTTGTGAGCATCTTGGGATTCCATATCCCCTATCTATTTCATCTCTACGTTGTGATACAGGTTATCCTCCTCAAGCATGGATTACATTTATCACCTACATTTTGTGATATGGGTTCTCCTCCTCGAGCATGGATTGTTTTTATCACATCACATTTGCTTACTTCTCACTCTCTCTATCTTTTGGTTGTATGTAGAGGTGGGAACACCAAAATGGGGGTTTGACTAAGGCAAACCCCTATACAACCCCAACAATTTCTCCAGATATTACGCATGCAAGTTTTGAAAACATTCATGTGTTGGAGGCTTCAACTCTTGTGTGGTTGTGAGCATTTCCTTTCTTTCTCTTATTCTCTTTATCATTTGTATTTCACTTCATTTTAGCTTTATCATATTATGCCATTTTCCTACATTTTGTAAGTTATTAGCAATCATATTGCTAGTCGTCATCTAGCCATTTTATGTGATATTCTCACTTTTTGGTCCGTACGAGACGCCAACATGCCTTTGGGACACCAGTGCGCTGCGCTGTCGTCCTTTGGCCAAGAGCTTGTTAGTTTAACTAGAAAATCTTCATGACTTGCTCTTTCTGATTCTAGAACTCTCATGTTATTCTTGAGGTAGGTTAGGGTAGTTCGCCCCATGAGGCTCTTTGAATGAAGAGAACTCATGAGTAGCGAATCCCCCTTCTTTATAGGTATAACACAAGGGTCCCTAAATATCATTGTTGGACTAACACTACATTTTGAGGGAATATCCCTAGAAAGTGATAAAGAGTCTGACTTGGCTAGTGAGATAAAAGGTAAAAGGTTGAAGTTGGCAGCCTCTCTCATTCTTCTTCTCTCTTGACTGATTCACAAAAGGGCATGATTGAAAGTCTTAGTATCACTTATCCAAATGGCATCGTCATGATTGGTTCCCTCAATGGTTCAAACAAGGGCTTGTTTTTCCTTCTTGGCCCATAGGTAGCACTCATTTTCAATCACTGACTTTCTTGCAGTCATCCTGAGACACACCATCCTAGCACAAGAATTCCAAAAAATAGACTTATATAATGTTGGATTGGAAACATAGTGAGCATGTAGGTTCCAAAGATGAACTTGGTAGTTTTGTTGCCACATGTAACATTCCCATTGTTCTACCCATTAATTTTACTATGTTTCACCCATAAGTGAATGGTTTATGTATCTAACCCTTAAGAGCAATAAACAATTTTCTTTTTCCTTTCAATAGTAAATGGACATTTGAAACATATTTCAAACTTTCCCATTTCATACAAAATATTTCCTTTCATTAATACAAGCATTGATGATACATAGTTTCCATATGATATTCCATATTTACAATTCCCATAGAGATGGATTCAAGTTTACATACATAGCTTTAACAAGTTTACTGACTATAGAAAATACAAATGGTCCAGAATATCCTCCTCAAATCTTGGCCTCCAACTATGTGAGGAGAAGCATCACTCAAGCACTTTTCGACCAACCATGGACTTATTGTGGTCCCTCCCACATCTACCAAACTAGTAAGATTCCCTACCCTTTGACGAAGAGATTGGTTTGGTAACCTCATAACCTTAGCCTTTTTTTGAGCACGGTGTTATGTCTTACATATTTAGAGTTGCCATACTGTGGCTACAACCTACATGTATGACTATCCCTTTCCTAGTATGTAAACCCAAATCATAGTGAACTGACAATGTAAACAGTGGCTACTTACACTACTTTGGCCAAAGAATTCATCACCCAGTAATTCAAGTGAGAGTCATCTATTTCACCCACCTTCCTAGCTTGATTTGGTTTTATGACCATTCATACTCCATATCTAGGTTAAAATCCCTTTCCCATGGATCATTAAAACCCCAAGAATAACCTACTTAATGACTCATAATCAAAATGACTTTACTACCGAAGTGATTCTAGCAATTTCTTACCTTATGCTACTTATGCCTAGTATAGACATCCTACATGTAGCGATAAAATTTACGTATAGTATAAATACATTGCATTCATAAAAACTCCCATATATAGGGTACATACAAATATAAACCAATAAGATAGGTTCTTCAACATAATGAACAACCAAGAAACATGCAATCTTGTACAATCATTGCAACATATTTAAAAGCATTATTTTCCAACCTAGTAAACAAAGCTATTTAACCTTTCCAACATAAATGACAAAGGTATAGAAACTAGCATGCCTATATAAAAGCTCCAATCGATTAAACTCCCTTCCTAGCTCAATTCCTCAAGACTGTTTGATACTTCTCCAAGATCAACTTAATTTCCTATTTTCACATAAAACTGCACCCTAATGAACAAGAGTTTAGTGTTCTAATGACACAATGGAGATGACCTCACGGTGTGGGACCTTGCATATTGAGTCGAGTCTTTGAAGAAGGCTGGATTCCTCTTCTAAACTAAGTGAAAATGTGTTGGTATAACCCAACACATGAAATTCCTAATGTTAACCTACTCTAAGAAATCACAAGGCAAAAGGGTAGAAAGAGACATGAAATATGAAAAGAAAGTGATGCACCAAATTTTGATTATGTTCCTTCCTACTTCAGAACAACATAATATGTCAAAGAAACAACTAAAAAACCCACTCATATATGAAGGTAAATGAATTTTACTCAAACATGCAAGAGGTAATGTTGATAACAGTTGAATTTTATTGACATAAAGCTTGAAGTGACCTTTACAATGGTAGAATGCAAGAGTTGCAGGTCTGCAAAAGAAAAATCCCAAAGGATCCAGAGGAAGGATCCATATTAATGATAAAATATTTACCTTTATGGTTCAAGCATAACCAAGATTTGAAATCAAAACCCTAACCATAACCTAACTAGGGTTACAAAAAGATGAACTCGATCAAATTAAAATGATTTAAATTGCTCCCATTACAGAGTAACATAATCAACAATAAAGGCTCTAATATCTCGAGCACATCCAAAGATGATGACTCACATGAATGCAGGGATGGGTGCCTGCGAATTCTATAATAAAATCCAGGCCAACATACCTTGATAGAAGAATATGGCCTCTACAACACATCAAGGAGTAATGGCACAACCCAAAAATGAAAAGAAACATTAAAAAGGCATGGAAAATTGATCCAAGTCGATCATATTCGATCTGGTAGCTAAGAATTTCCGTTGAGCCATTACTTCTGCAAATCTACCACAAATAAGAGCAGTTGAACGTTGGAGTTTGAAATTGGTCGTTGGATTGGAGATGGATGACCAAGATTAGATTCCCAAAATAGCTTTAAAACGTGGTCATTGATTGCAAGAGAACCAAGATCAACAACTATCACATAGCCTCAATACATCGATCATCTCCTTAAGAGCATAACGCAGTAATTCACAATGTAAAAGATGCATGTGATGCAATGAAAATTTTCCACCTATTACCTAGGACACGTGTCATACAATCGCTCCATCACGCATTGAACCTAGACCCACCATATCATCGTCATCACATCATGTAAAGGACTTAAGAATAATGTTTCCAAACCACAATGCATTAGAAGCTAGCGATGACCGTCTGATCACCATATTTAAATCTTGGCCCTTCGTCACACATCACACATTTGATTTGAAACCTTGAGAGTGAAAATGCGATGCACTAAGCCATCGTGATAACCATTAGATCTTCTTGCACTAATATATGAGCCGTTAGGACCATACAAAGCAAACCAAGGTCTCGGGCCCACCATAACACTTGTCACTTACTCGTCTCACTAAGCTCAACTCAGGACCCACCACCATTACTACAGGATAGTAGGATACTCCACTTGTCCATGATAATGTCACCATCCATTTTGGGATGTCGACTCCCTTTGATATTGACCTGTCCCCTCAATGAAGAGATCCTGCCGCCCTCGTGCATTGTGCAAACCACTCGACCATCTTGCTTCACAACAACAATGTGAAGCAAAGGCGTGATGCAATCTTAGCCATTGGATGTTCATTTTTTAATCTCAGCCCCTCGTTTCTCATCATGAACAGGTTTAAAGGTTCAAATATGTATCAGTGATGCAAAGATCCCATGCAATGTGAAGGGACATATAGGCCATCGCACATCACTACTTTGTTTTCAATAGGATTTTATCAATCTGAAATGTGAAGAGAGCTAGCAATATGATCAAGGAAATACTAGTGCATCACTCATCGTTGAAACAAAGTCGATGAGGAAGTCAATCTGTCATGCACCTGAGGCTAGCGATGAGAAAACACTTAAGTGATGCATTTTGCACACATGCTCAAAGTATTTTTAAAATGGAGGTCGTTCCTAGGAAAATAAGACTTGGGAAAAATGATTTCTTGGCCCTCGTACATAAGAATTTTAATCAAATATTTAAACTGGGGTGATGACCGAAAGACATGGGTAAAGAGGATGGTAAAAACATGACCACCTAAGACATAAGTTGTTACTTAGCCAACCGAGGATTGGGTACAAAAGGTCAATGAGCGAACAAAACAAAAAGTGATAAGGCAAAAACACTAGGGTTTTAGGAGGGTTTAAACCCTGCATGTAATTTAGAACCCTAATCAGACACAATTGAAGAGTTCAAAACCTTAGAGACCCAAATTCATCAATAATCATAGATTTTAACAGGATGCACACATAGGATCTCTCTGATTAGATATAAATGATGCACAAGGGTGGCATAAAATATGTCAACATTTCCCTCTTCTAACTCCTCACTAATTCTCTCAACAATCACAAATACAAAATAGCAAAACAACTCTCTAACTCTCAAGCTCTCAACCCACTAACTCAAAAATCACAATAGAATAACATCAAGATAATTAGATTGATTAAGTGTAGCAATTGGTAGAATGAGCACCTCTATTTATACCAAATTGTGAGCAACTGAAGACTACAAATAAGTTAATATTTCTGCCACCTTTCTATCTTCATGCAATGACTCATCAAACTAATTTACAGGTTTGCAACACATAAGAGTCCTCTCCATTTAAATTGTTGAGTCCACTTGTTATAAGGGACAACAAGACTCTTTTACTAAGTGAAATGAACAACAAGTTTCCTTAAATCGAATTCCTTCTCATGCTTCTACCAATTTTACTCTTAAGTGAGTCTCAAGGCTAAAATATTGCTTGATCAAGCTTATGCATAGTGTACAAACTTCTTATGCATTACATTCTCCTCTATATTGGTTCCACATATCACAAGTTGGTGCCTCATGAGAAAGCGTGGGTTTGAATTCTTCCTCAATGCTTAAAAACTGTATTTACTTCCTGTTGCAAAGTTTACACAACAACCTTTTATTCCTACCTTCCTCTTAACTTTGTTGACTTGGTCTAATGTTTGATATGCATAGGTTATAATGCAATACTAAGGTTGCACCTTATTCATGTGCCCATATTTCATAAGCGCTTCACCATTATTAATACTTGTGCTATATATTGCGCTTTATGAATATCACAAATGATTTCAACTTATATTATATATAATATGTATATATATATATATCCATGAAATATATATATGCATATATATATATATATATATATAAATTTATATCCATTTCATAAAGTTATCAAATATATTAATTGTTGATTATCAAACATATATAAATATATAACAAATAATGCTACATATATTTATAGGATCATATATAAATATATATTAATATATATGTAACTTTTTTTTTTGATTGGTAATCGCTTTTGATTGGAGCTTCAAACCAATGGGGCACAATGGGGGACCCCATTCCTAAGTACATGCTGAGGTATTAACACCTCCTTGATTTGCCTCTTGCCATTGTCTCCTTCTTCCTTCCTTCTCTCTTGTCTCTCTACTTCTTCCTCCTCAGGCCTTCCTTCCTCCCTTACCCCTTCCTTCCTACCTCCTTCCTCCCGTCTCTCTGCTCCCTCTATCACCCCTCTTTTTCCTCCTTTCTTCCTCTGTCACCCCTTCCTTCCTACCTCCTTTCCTCCCGTCTCTTTGCTTCCTTCGTCACCCCTCCTTCTTCCTTCCTTCCTCTGTCTCTCCACTTTCTCCTCAAGTCTCCCTTTTCTTCCTCCTATCTCTCCTACAACCCTCCATCTCCTTATTGTGCCTCCTTATCTCTTTGTGCCTTTTGTATTCTACCTCTTATCTCCTCCACAACTACCTTATCCCTCCACACGACACTTCCTCCCTCTAGCTAGCTCCACCCCTCGATACTCCTCTCTCTGTATCCTCCACCTTCACCTGGCGTCCGCTCCACACTCCCATCTGTGGGGCCAACGTGGCATGAACACTACCACTGACCAGATCAATGAACCATGTCTGCCATTCATCCTTTGAACTGCCACTAGTAGGAGCCATTAATCTTCTTGGTGAGAGTAGAGCCTGTGATGCCCTATCAATAGGGCCTGTGACTTTACTGTCACTGTGGGGTGAACCCCATATATGAAACTTTATTAGTTTATATATATTATATATACATATACATATTATCATTTCAAACATTCATACTCATAACCATTGAATGACATATATACACAAAATTTATACATACATATATACACAAAGTGTATATATACATATATAAATGTTACCTTAGTCCAATCAGTATTCCCATGCATATGGGAAATCCATCCATGAGCATGCATAGGTACGTCTACCTACACATAATCATGTACATATTCACTCACATGTATAAGTCTACCATAAACACATACATATATACATATATATACATTTTATGCATATATCTCATCGATACCACAATAAACACACAAGGAAGGACTTTCACACGACCTAAAGATTTAAACACATTCCTCAATCACAACATTCACATCTAAACCAAAGATTACTCACCTTTTCCCAAAACTGACTTCACTCGATAGAGACCAACTAGGGTGTGAGTGTGTAAATGCTCAGTTAGGCCCATTAAGGGTTACTAGACCAAGTTATTCTCCCAAGTGATGCTTCCCCTCTCTTTCAGAGGTTTGAACCTGTTCCTACACTCAACTTAGCACATCATAATAGTAGTTAGCCGATCACAACATAATCATATGCATCATACATTTCATACTTAGAATCATCATAAAATATCAAATTGCATCAATCATGCATTCATTATATTCCCATTCAAGATTCATTAAACACATTCACAAAAAGATTCATAAAATCATTCATATATTCAAGCAATTTAACCAAACAAGGTAATAGTAAATAGGTCATATCACTCGGGGTGTAAGAAAAAGCTCCAGGACTAGATGGATTCCCAATTGAATTCTTTTAAGAATTTTGGGAGATTATAAAATTTGATTTGTTGTAAGTTGTACATTTGAAGTCACTAAGAAGTAAATAGATGTTGAAATCAATGAATTCTACCTTCTTGGATCTTATCCCCAATAATTCTACCTTCTTGGCTCTTATCCCTAAGAGAGAAGGGGCTAACTCTTTAGATTTTTTTAGGCCTATTACCCTATACAATGTGGTTTATAAGATTATCTCTAAATTAGTTAGAGAGAGGCTTAAGTCATGGCTCAACAAAGTTATTTTAGAAGAGTAGGAGGGCTTTGTAATTGGTAGGAAAATCCTAGATGGTGTGATTATTGTTGTTGAAGCCATTCATTCCATGGAGACATCCAAGGAGAAGGCCATGTTCAAAAAATTGGATATGGCTAAAGCTTATGATTAGGTGAAATGGCATTTTCTTTAAAAAGTTCTCATTGCATTTGTATTTGGTGAAGGTTGGGTCAATTGGGTGAAGAGTTGTTTTATGACTAAATCCTATTCAATGTTGATTAATAGTGAGCCTTCTACTCTTATTGGTGCTTCTTGGGGCCTTAGGTAGGGTGACCCCCTATATTATAGTCGAGGGCTTGGGGAGACTGTTGAAAGCCCATCTAAGACAAGGTCTTATTCGAGGATGGAACTAGGGTAATGGCTTACCTTCTTTGTTCCACATATAGTTCATGGATGACATTGCTTTATTCAAAGTTTCCAGAATCAAGGAAGCGATCAATTTTAGGCATTTTTTCAATATCTATTAAGTTGTGTCTAGGTAGAGAATCAATGAAGCTAAGTTCCTTTTTTCCTTCAATAACCCTCCTTGAATTTAGGATAGAATTGCTCAAATTCTTAGATTTCATATTGGAGCTCTATCTTTTAAGTATTTGGGCATCCCTCTCTTTATGGGTCCCTTACCAAGGGGGGCTTGGAAAAATGTGTTGGATAAGTTTCTTGAGTGAGTTAGCCATTTGAATTTCAAATGGTTATCCTTTGTAGGGAGAGTTTTTCTATTAAAATTTGTGGTTCAAGAATTCCCTATATATAGGTGCATGGTTCAAGTTGCTTCCTTAAGTTTCATTAATTATCTGGATGCTCTTTCTAGACAATTCTTATGGGCTAGTGATTTAGCTTCCTCGAAGTGGAGTCTAGTTAAGTGGGAGACATGTAGACCTAAGTAGATGGGGGGCTTAGGTCTGAGGTAGGTGGTTCTTACTGGTCAATATTTGGCATCCAAGCTTTATTAAAGATAGTGTACTAATCAGGACCAAGCTTGGGATGAGATCATTTCTTCTAAATATTTGAGGGGCATACCTAGGGAAGATGTGCCCATAATTTATTTGTCTGGTAAAGGATATATGATATGGGATACTCTCAAAAGAGGGGCTAACTTAATCAAGCAAGATTTATTTTGGATTTGTAATAGAGGTTCAAAGGCCCTCTTCTGGTTTGATTCTTGCTATGGTCATCCCCCAATCTTGACCAATTACTCGCACCTTCAAAACCTTTATCTTAAATTTCTAGAGGTTGGTTGGACTCGAGTGGAAGACTTCAAAGAGGAAAGGAGTTTGTGGAAGGTGGAAGTGTACAAGTGGAAGGATTTTCAAGCGTGGCCACTTGGGGGATCAATAGAGGATCAAGAAGAATTATCTCAAGTTTTAGTTGGGAGAGCTTGCAGTTCACTTTTGAAGAATGATATCCTAGCTTGGAGTCCTAATCCTAGAGGGGTTTATTCAATGGCTACTAGGTATCAGGAGCTGGATAGACAAAAATATGTTGGAGAGGAAGTTCCTTGGTGGAAGTATGTGTAGAATAAGTTTACATGGCCTAAACGAATTTTTTTCCTTTGGTTAATTGCTCAAAACAGCTGTCTCACTTGGGATAATCTTCAAAAGAGGGGTTTTCAAGGATAGTCAATTTTTTTTTATGTGACAACAATGAGGGATCTTCTTCTCATTTTTTGTTCCAATGCACATATTCTAGGACCATTTGGCACCTTTGGTGGGAGTTTTAGAGATGGACATGTGTGCTTGCTTCATCTCTTGTGGAATTTTAAAGGACTTTGGGTTGTCCACTCGCATAGACATTTTTCCTCCAAGTGGCATGGGATGTTGAGCCCTCTTACATCGTTTGGCAGATATGGTTGGAAAGGAACCACATGATATTTCAAGGGTAATTTTGGCAACTCATCAAGTTTGGTAAAGGATTCTTGGTATGATTCAAGAAACTATTAGGGCTAAGTGTGAGGTGGATAGCTCTACATATTTGGGTGAGAGAGAGTTTCAATGCAAATATTAGGTTTAGCTAGTGATGGTCCAAGGTTGATTGCTCTATACAAAGGAGGCCTTCCAATAGGAAAATCCAGTGTGTAGGTAGTTGGTCTTTATCTCCTGTAAGTGTCCTAATGATAAACATAGATGAATCTTCCAAGGGAAATCCTAGGTTTGCTTGGGTTGGAGGTGTTGGAAGAGATAGTTCAATAAATGTTCTATTCTTTTTTTCCATCTTTTAGGGGTTCGAGACTAATAATATTATGAAAGCCCTTGTTATCCTTATTTCACTAGAAAAGGGGTGTGCCCTCAGGTGGCATAAGATCATTTGTGTATCAATTTCTTTATTGAACAATCAAAGTTTGGATGGGGTGGATTGGCAACTAGAACCAGTGGTTCAAAAAATTCATCACCTTAGTAGTTCCTTGAAATTGGTATCCTTTATCCATATCTCGAGGGAATGGAACAAGTTAGTTTGTTTGGAAAATGGGTCATTGAACATAGGGGTAATTGGAATGTTGATGGATGGGAGCATCTTCCTTTGGATTGTTCCCAAAGGTTGAAAATGCTTATTTAGGAGGATATGCATGGGGTTTGAGATGTTTTTGTTGGGGTTTGGTTGGATTGGGTCTTTGCATGTCTTGATTTGTTCTACAGGGAGTGCCTAGTGGGCCCCTATTAGTTAGTTTCCTTCCCTTGTATGTCTTTAAGACTTCTTTGATTAAATAAATCCCCCACTTTTTATTAAAAATAGAGTAATATCATCATATGTGCTACTAAGGGAAACAAAATTAAGGACAACAATATTAGATAAGAACTATTCCAAAATTAATATTCTATTGGAGAAAATTAAGGCTACCTAGATTATGAGTGGATAAAACATAAACATAGATGGGTAGATAGATATTAGGCATCATTCACTCATCAATACCACAATCAATTTATAGAGGCCCCTTACTTCATTGGAGCTATGAATTATTTAGGACACTAAAAGAATGATGATTTTTAGTTTTGAATCCTTAGAGATTCTATTAAATTGGTTGAGCCAAAGAATGTGGTTCAAGTATCGAACGATGTGATATATGCATGAAAATTTATACAGAAGTTGGTTGTGTAATCTACAAGCATATTTGGCAGATTTCTTGTTTGCATATGCCACAATAAATGCACTCAAGGTCATAGAAAAAATTGATTGGATCAAAGAGGTAGCTAATCATGTGATAAATATGTAGATATTTATATACGGCCACCACACTTCACACACACTCTTTAGGACCTTTTCTAAATACTTTCTATAAAATATATGCTAGGTATTAACTTTGGTCCTAAAATTTTCAAAATGGGATTGAAATGGAGCAAGCTAGTTATGGAAACATGAACCTCTTTAGGATCTTCAATTTAAAATAAAATGGGCTCAATTGAATTCCCAAATAAAAAATCTATGGCATTCAAAAGTTGGGCCTCCCATACCAAAAGTATAAGAGCATCTATGATTCATACGAGAGGTGTAAGAGGGAGTTACACTTTCTGACCAAATTATGATGCAAACTATATCATTTCATAAGAAATATTTGAATGGAGACAATGGATCCAAAATGGAGCACCCAAATTTATGAGTGGATTATAATGAGTTTATGATAGGTGTAAGGAATTGTTTTTGGGCTAATGGACTAATTTTGGGATTTTTGAATTGCATTTTGAATAGAGATTTTGGTATTGTTTAGCTCATTGTTTCCTAAATACCATTTGATGGTTTCATTTATTACTTCTCCTATTTATAGGTTCTTTTGATGGAGGTATTATAGGTGTCATTATGTGTTGATGGGTCTTTTAACATATTCAATAAATTAGATAAATTTTCAAGATCACTTCACATTTATTGAAAGGTAATTAACCTCCTAGAAGAAGATTAGTTCACCCAATGAATTGTGTTACTAGGTCATGGACATGCAAGATGAAGTTCTAAGATCTATGTAGTTGTTCTCTTTTTAATAGGATTGCAATATAGAGATATTGAAATATAATCAATTCATAATCATTTTTTTGGATCAAATAAATTGTTAGTTGTACAAATGATTAATATTTATGATTCAATTGTTTTAACAAATTGATCCAAATATTTACTACTTTTATGTATTATTTTAGATTTTATCACTAGTAATAAGTGTACTTGAAAACTATAGATCTAACCTTTTAAATGTTAAATTTACAAGTTTTCTTCCTAAAGTAGTATAGTCTAAATAGAGTCAAAAGAAAAGATAAAAGGAATTAGGTTTTAAAATGAGTGTTTTACAATGAATTCAGTTTCTAGTTTGGTTGAGATAATGAAACCATAATAAATCAAATTTATATGATTTTTATTATAGAAATCCATTTAAAAAAATTAGTGCAAACATTTAAAGAGTATATATAATGGAAGGAAACACATAAAATTTTTAACACCCAAAATATTGAGAGGGGGGGTGAATCAATATTCACTGAAAATATTAACTTCATCAACTTTAACCATCCATTAACTACATCGCATTAAACTTGTAGTAATGAAAGGAACATATAAAGCATGAATCATATCAAAGAACACAAGAACACCAAATTTACATGGAAAACCTAAAGAGGGGAAAACCACGGTGAGGATTAGCTCACAATATGTATGTTATAATCGGTTACAAAGTTTGATACAAAATAGGGACTCACTATCCAAGGACTCACTGTCCAAAAGAGAAAGGCTCATTGTTGGTGGCTCACTACCTATAATAGAAAGAGATAGAGAAAGGGGTGGCTCACTACCAAATGTGAACTACTAACTATGCATCTAACTTATGCTAAAGATACAATTCCACTAAAGCTCAAAAAACTAACTTAACACACTTCATACTACACCACAATCACCATTTCTTTGCACCAAATCTCACACGCACACACTTAATTATATCACATCTCATCATAATCACAGAAGGAATTAACGTTGTATGTATACCACACAAACAACCAAAACATCAATTAGGTCAGCCTACTAGATGTATCGTGCATCCTTATAACATGTCGGCCCAAAAAACCAGCACATATGCCTTGTGAAAAGAACCAAGGAATGTATAACACATTAAGATAGGTTGACATGACCTATAATTACTCCCATGATTCCAGTTCTTACATAACTCAACTCTAGAACCTCAATACCTTTAGGTCGGCACCACTAGTGAAGTAAAAATAGAATGAACCAATTGTTCATTCACAACTTGACACACAAACTGCCAAAACACTTTCCATTTGGAGAAAACACACTACTAACATTCACAAACACTTCTGCAAATCCACATACTAGAATATTCATTTGTGGTGAGATGCAGAGCATTCCAACATACACTATCACTATTACTCTACCATTTCTAGACTGATACTCTTTCACTATTATCTTTTATTGTAGAAGACATCAAGTTATGAAACTTTGGATTTCAATTTTTCTAGCATGTATCAACATTACCTCAAAGCCACATAACCGGATTCTTCATAACAGAGCAATGTGGACCCAAAAACTAGTTCTTTGAACACTTGAAACTACAGTCTGGAAATAGGCAACTATCCAAACCATTTGGTCTTCTCCAAACCAACTCTTTTGCATCTCTACCATATATTTCTATCAATAAAGGGCTTAGATCAATGAAAATACCATATGCTCATCAATCTTTAGCAATCACTTCACATTGGCATGCTTATGTTGCCAATCTAACAATCTTCAATGACAAACACACTTCCAATAATCTCCCCCAACAAGTTAGGTTTTCAACATAAAGTTATTTTATTTTGCATGTAAACTTCATACATCACCTCCCATAATCCATGAATTTGACCAATTGAGAATTAAAGCCATATGATCCCCATTAATCTCAATTAAATTACATAAATTTTTTCACAACAATGTGACTTAGTTTGGAGAACTTGAGAATGCCTAAAAAATTAACTATAAAAATGTCTATATTAATGCTCTACTCCTTTATCCAGTTTCTAACCCATAATAAGGCTTATGAGCCTCCTTTAAATAGACAAATTCCCAAGCACAAAATTTGATGTTCCCTTTATGTCAATGGCCAAGATTAAAATATCCCCTTCCAAAAATTAAAAAGATTTATATGTTAGCCCTTAAGAGATTAAATGTTACACTTGAAATACTTGAAAAATTAAGTGAATGACACAAATTTTAACCCGATTTAGTTTCCCTCCTCCCCATCACTACCATCTTCAATTATAATTTCATTGTCCATCACCTTTTCTCTCCTCCTAGATATTCCATGAATGTAGTCAATGATTCAATCATTGCTCCATATATAGCCACAATTTTCCCTTATATTTATGATTTTGATCCACTAATCCAATAATGAGGCATCTGCCCTATCAAGTATGCATTCACTTAATAATACATCAAACTTTATTTTTGACATCATGTCAAGGTTAGGAAGATATTAGGCATGGGTATCCAATCTATCCTAGAATTCAACAATCAATGCTTTTACTAAGTCCTTATCTCCTTCAACCTTGAAATGTATGATCATGTCCCAATAAATTATCTTGGAAGCATAGGTGAATAAACCACTCATTCATTTCCTAGTGTAAATTGAGTTACACTTCATTTAATTTAGGGTTAAGGCTTCTTTTTATGATATCATCACCAAATAAACAAGGGTTACATCAAAATATTGTAAGGGACTTACAAGTTGCTTGGTGAATGAATTCAATTGATGGTCTTGCTCCTACACCTCATATTTTTTATTGGTCCTTGTTCATGCCACACACCATAGCATAAACAATAATATGAATGCCTTGGATGTCATCTTACCACTTCTTCTTGCTCAAATTGATCCTAGAAATCTAAAAGTTTGATGAAAAAAATTCTATGTCATCCTTATCCACTAATGTTGTACAAGCATCTATAATTCTTAATTTAAAAGCATCTATGACTATAAAAAATAAAGTTTTGGGTTTCTTCTCTAAGCGGGGCATATCCAACATGGTAGTACTTGCAAACAAATTAGTGTAAATTAGCTTCACAATCCTATTTCTCTTTTGAATGTATTTGTCTAAACATGTAGACACATATGTCATAATTGAACTATCTTGCATAGGAACCTTCAAAAACCCTAATTTAGTTTGAATTGACCCTTCTATATTTGGTTGTTCATATATTTCACACTAATTTTCTTGTTTTAGCTTCTACTCAGGCTTATCCATTACTTGATCAACTTTTTCCATCAAGATTTTGTCATTCTCTAATTAGCTCTATTCTATTTGTTCTATGATTTCTCCTTGAATTTGTTTATGTTATGAAAAGGTACCTACAAACCCCTTATAAATTACACTATAGATTAAACATAATTATTTTGACATTAATCCTTCAAGTATATTAACACATTAATCAAATCTAAAAAAAAGTAGAATTCTAGTATGTAAACAACACTTTTCTAAAATAAAAAAATGTAAGAGATAATAGAAGGTAAAAAAACCACAAGAAAAAGAATGACATAGATATACCTTAGAAAAACCATTTCAAGAAAAATCCACCACTTAAAGCACCACACCAAAGTATTATTTAGCAACAATAAACCTATTATAATACAATATTAGGCTCTTGCCTCCATGGAGATCAATATCCTCTTCCTCTAGTAGAAATATGGTAGTATAAACTTACAAAATCTCCACTCATATAATATGTCTGCATCTCAAGAATTCAATATTTAGATTCATGAGGGCCTAAAAAAATTCACCATAAGACATTACTATGGGCCCAAAAAAGATCCCAAAATACCGTAGTAAAATTACATACGATCTACACTCCATTATTTTTCATTTACCTCATTTAGAAAGATTATTTTGTGACATGTCATAAGCAAGTCAAGATTCCAAGTCCACTTTGTAAATTTCCTCTTAGTCATGCTCTTAAGTATCATAATATCTCTTACACAACAATATTTGTCATTATTTCTCTTACACATAAATCATGACAAGGTATTATTTTACAAATATTTGTATGCACCAATCATGAAAAGATATTAGTTGTGAATTAGACATTGTACCTTTGTAAGGTGTATTAGACTCTTATGAATTAGAATGATACTTGAGGGTGTAAACTTGGTTTTGATGCCAACCACACTATCTAAAGAATGCATATGATATTGAGAATGATATAGATATATTAGTTGTGAACTAGACATTGTACCTTTGTAGGGTGTATTAGACTCTAATGAATCCATTGTAGAAACCATGAGAAGTTTGGTTGAGGCATATTTTCTGGAGAAGTGTTTGTATCTCTAAAAAGTGCATTATGATGCTATTGGAGAATTTGTGGAATTTGTTGGAGAGAGGATATGAGTATTTGTGTTCCTATGATAATTTAAGAGGTGCTCCAAAATAGTGGAATGTTAGGATTTGGTGTTGTACACCATTGCATAAATTGATTTATTATAGTAATTAAATAATTATTTAGTTGTGGTACATCTAGGAGATGTGGTCAGCCATATTAGGTAATTATTTGGGGCCACTTGTAAAGCTGTATTGTAACATTGGGTTAATCATTTTATGTGTGGGGGAAATATGATAATTATTTAATATTTAGGAAAATATATTTAATATTGTGAAAAATTAGTACCTAATATTAAATGAGGCGTCGATGGTTTTGTGTTCTCATGGTTGTATTTATGTGAGCTTGTATCTATAAACTAAAACACATATAAATAGTGGTTAAGGTTGGTTGGGTGAGTGGGATTTCATAGTATAGGTTCTTCTTCCAAGGAGTACATATGTGAAGCATGGCATGGGATGTGTAGATTCATGGTTGGACACATGGAGGATGCATAGGAGAGGCTTGATGTTTCAAAAGTATTGATTGTAACACTATAAGTGCACATATTGATTTATTGCTGAATTATAGATGGAGTATGGATGCTTTTGGAGGTTGGGTTTTTCCCTCTTAAGGATTTTCCTATGGTATATCTTGTTTTATCTTTCGTCTTGTCTATTTAATCTTTGTACTTGGTTATTTTGTAAGCTTGCATTCATGCTTTTCTCTCATGGGGTTATGGAGGAAATTGATTCAAAATTTTGGGTATTATGCATGTATTTACTAACATGGAAGAGTTGCAAGATGAAAAGAAAGACAAAAATACTTTCCATATTAGAATCCTTGAGAAAATCCAATAAGAGTTGATAGTGAAGGATGGATTGCTATAAAAAACCCAACATGAAGAGAAAGAGAAGTCTACAAGAAAAAGTGAACCAAATCCTGCTCAAGAATAATAAAAAGATAATGTCATGTACGGAAATATGGGTGTGGACACATTAAAAAAAAAATTGGTTTTAAATATTATAGTTCCATTGGTAATTTTGAAAGCAATATCAAGGGTATATGCTCCAAGTTGTTAGAAAGAATCGAATATGATGGACAAGGACCCGA